>JAODLL010044284.1:0-20379 GCA_026546735.1 Forbesichthys agassizii | reverse complement strand
TGTGTGTGTGTGTGTGTGTGTGTGTGTGTGTGTGTGTGTGTGTGTGTGCGTGTGTGTGTGTGTGTGTGTAAGGTGGGAGAGAGCAGAGGGTGGTCATCCGGCCTGGTCACTTAGCCTTGCCACTATCAATGTCCCCAGCAGCCGTCGCTCATTAACCCGTTGACGGGAGCAGTGGACACAAAGGACTGCCCCCCCCACCCCCTAAATGAATGAAAGGTCACCAGGTCAATCTTCTCCTTCTGACCATCACGTGGAGATAGACACAGCCCCAATCAAGGGATCAGTGATGCATTACCACACACACACCCACTCACAAGCACACAGTACATCAAACCAAACTGATTTATCAAACGTACGTATGTAGGCTTAATTCATCTACTTTTAATGTTATAGACTATCTTTAACCATCTAATAAAAAAGGACAATAACATAAGTGAGATTTGATCAGGTAGTGGCAAGTACAAATGATGAATAGAAACTAATACTTGATGGAATAGAACAGAATAAAATAAAATAATAGAATTATTATAAAAGAAAGAGGGCTTTCTTCTACATTATCTGACCTCTTAATGTGGAAATCATTTCAGTTCCTCACTCTCTGGAGTAATATACTCCATTTGCATTTTCTACTGCATAGAATGCCTAACAGTTTTTCTACACAACACGTTCTTTATGTTAATAATAAAAAATAATAAATTACAGCCGCCAATGTCCAGGCTGAGTGAAATCATTATATCTTAGATTATGGTGTTGTTAATTGCGTTCTCTTTTTGTTAACTAAATTAAGCCAACATGGCACATTTGATCAGACCGTTTCCTTAGGCATCCTGGAATTCTTACAAATACCTGTCACTAGGTTAGACTTCCCAGAGATCCCAGAGGGTTATTGCAACTATATCTTGATAATTTGGAATTGAGTGTTCCGTGAGAGGGCTCTTGTTGTGAAGAGCTTGTCGCCTTATTGAGTATAATGGAGAATGGGGAACTCTTGTGCAAATGAGGTTCACGCACTTGAGGGACCATCAGCTTGAGGGTTCTCCAGGCATATTACTTCTCTGGATATAATGTTTTTGCAGGTTTAAATAGAATAATTTTACTAAAACCCAATATACACTGGATGCAAGAACTTAAAGATAGCTATAATACTTAATTACACACCATGTCATTACATATTAAAAACGTATTAACAAGCTATCAAAATTAGGCCCACACACAATATACACATAAATTAACCTTTTTCTGGACTAATTTTAACCTATAAGCCTAAAATGAGTTTTGTATGCAGGCCACACACACAAACACATCCTTAAACTCTGTAAATGAACTGGGAGTACTGTTGATTTAGACCACTTTATCCAATTTAGAAGCCTTAATCTGAGAAAGAAGTTTAAGAAGATAACCCTAGACTCAGAATCCTTCACTTTTTGTCTGTTCCAAAGTTAATACTGTCCCATGTTGACTATATATACTGTATATGTGTGTGTGTGTGTGTGTGTGTGTGTGAATTTCTATACTATTGTGGTACACTTTACATGAAATAAACTGTTTTGAAGAGGGAATAGAGGATGAGAAAGCCAGAAACAATGCATGAGGTAAACCTCACAACGTATACAACCATTGTAATAATTAAAATATACATTTCAACACTACCATAGTTGTGGACAATAGAATATTCAGAATAATCACATGCAAAATTGTTTTCAATAGCATTTCACTTCACTCTCTCAGGCATCGGTGCCAAATGCCAACAAATAAGATGAAAAGGACTACAGCTGTTTGATTCCCTTCAAACACCTAATAGCATCACCAACACCACCCCCCTTGCTTTATCACCCACTGACTGTCTCCAGCTCTTTCTGATTGGTCATGGGGATTTTTCAACTGTGTGTGTGTGTGTGTGCGTGTGTACGTTCGTCCGTCCGTCAGTCCACCCGTCCATCTGTCTGTCCACCCTAGCTGTTCTGACATTGCTTATAGCCTAACTGTGGGTGAGTATCTTCGGCTGGATTTTGACTCATATTGTTTGAAGTCAGCGTCTTTAAACTTTTATGAAAAAAGGACAACAAAGGCTCCAAAGAGTCGAGGGGAAACACTTAAATAATCTCCTTCCCCCTGAGCCTTGGAGATCTGTGTCTCTGTCCACAGAGGAGTGCCCAGTATGCATCTTGCCCAGCTGGATTTGGAGCAAAAGGATTGAATTAGCATTGTGTATTGACTGGGAAGCCATTGAGATGTAGCATTGTTAGCATATTAAACAGCAAACACTCTCTTTCTTAGCCCTTGTGCCCTTGTATATGTAAAAATAGTTTGCATTTTATTTCATTTTCATTGTTATTCGTCAATACTGTTTATTTAACAACTGAGTTCATTTACAATTACAGATCACACTGCTTAAACAATTATAGCTCCACATTTACACCATGAAAGACATAGTACTCACTACTACTACAGTACAGTACAGCCTGAATTGCATGCTGATGTCAGAATCAAGTTACCGATGCTGGTGAGTTTTAAGCCTAACGTTTGTGGTTCTAACTTTCTCTGACATTCATAATCTCCTTTGTACAGAACTCATACATTATCTAAGGTGGCTATAGGCGGTGGTTGTATATAACGATGGCTGTCAATGTTTGAAAAGATTGTAAGGACTTTATAGGCATTAAGGGTGTGGCACTTTGTTGATTTTGCCTGTGTGTGTGTGTGTTGTGATAGGCGGCTCTGAATGATAACACCTGCAGCTCCATAAGCAATGGGTCATTTCTTTGAATAAAGCTAATCCCTCTCCAAAGCTTTCCTCCTGCACCCTATAAGATAATGAGAACTCACTGTAGACTACACATCATTATTTGTATTATTTACATTTTTGTTTATCTTTGTTTGTTTATTGTATTGTTATTAATATTATTACTTTATTTTATAAATAATATTGCTGGGTGTAACAACCTGTAACATTATTACAGAAACCACCTGTCTGTTAGTGGAACAGAACTATAGGTTTAATTTAATCTGATTTATAAAATACTCATCGGCTCTCTGCTGCCACCTATTAATTTGGCAGGATACCACTATGCAACATAAAGGTAGGGAGATCTATGGAGATCTATGGAGATCATGAGGGAATTATCGGTTAGCTTGTGAGTTGGTGAATGAGTGATAGCTATCAGATAGAATGTCATCTCAGGCCTCATTAATACACGTATATTGAAAACAATTTAATAAATCATATAAGCATTGTAGGAATTCTAATAACGGTTGCCTCTAACATCCCCAAAACATTATCTGTTGCAGTTAAATAAAGACATTCAACCTTATAGGAACATTATTTGAAATTATATAAGTTATAAATATGAAGTTATACATCATGTTATTTGAACATTATTGAAACAGTTAGAACTTGGTAATGTTAGCCAATGTTGTGGGAATGATCCCTGCTACCTGGATAGCCTGTAGAAAATAAAATGGCAACAGTACAGAATATCATATAATGTATGCATGTTTGTAAATGAGTAAAACCCAGCACAATTAATTATTAAGGCATTTTCTGATTTGGCCAATGGCAACGCCAACACGTTCCCAAATTCAATTCATGCGTTTATTGAGTGCCACCAAGTGGACATTTTGGGAAATAGACATAATATCTGTCAATCATGTCGATCTATCTATGTCAAGCAGGTGATTCGTTTGTAATATCATCCACAGATCTAGAATAATGTCTTAGCAAAGCCTGGCGACAAATCGTATTGACTTCATTTGATCTCAGTCATATCTCAGTTACCTTGCGACGTGATAATTAATCTTTCCAGACTTCAAGTTGTGCGCTTGACTGAACCAACATGTTTTTGTACAATTAAGCGTCGTCATTTGAAGAACTGGGCTGCTGAGCTACGTGTGTGACGTTAGCACGTGATAGATGATGGCGATATACTGATGTTCGGTCGCAGCTGCCCCGTTCCAAGTTTCAAAGACAACTGTCAGACAACAGTCAAACCATCTGTTGCGTCACGTTACTCATTCAGAGGGTAAACTACCCAAAAGAAAACTACACAGACCTAGTTCAATGTCTAATTGAGCTGCTTGCTTGTAAAAATCGGTGTCCTGCTTTGGTCAACCGTCAAGGTGCCAAAATAAAGTAATGCAAATAACTGCAAAAATAATAGGGCAGTTTGAAGTAATAGGCTTAGGCAACCACCTCTGATTATATGATAATCACAATTAGGAATTAGGCCTATCAGATTTTATAGGCTATAGTTTATCATCTCATTAAACGGGTGGTGGCTATAGAACCTTCATGCAATTTACTTACAATTATTACCCATTTCAGCTGGGTCAGAACCGCTTTAAAAATTGTTAGGCCTGGGCTACTTCATTCGTGTACCTATAGGTTTGGACCGGTCAGTGAATGGTGTTCGTGAGAATACATATTTTGATTGCAGTAAAATGATACAGAGGCCAAGCCCATGAAAGTAGTCTAAAATTGAAACGAAAAATGTAATTGGTTATGATATAATTTGATACAGTAACATTGCAGAAAGGTAGATATTTGTGTGCCCTTTAAACATCCCAGGTTATTCAATGACCCAGTCAGGTTCAGGGACATGGCGTAGGTCTTAAACTTTAACCTAGGATGTATATTCAGCCTCGTTCATCTGTTCGACAAACTGGACATCCATCAACTTGCCCTCTCGCGAGATATGGAAAATATATATTCGGAGATGGGGAGGCCTACGTCCACTTAGGGGGTATTGGGTTTCCTTGAGGACACGGGCAAGGATTGGAACATCTACACTCTTATCTGTACAGCAAGGACAAGTTTGCGATTATGTCGGACGCGGTGGTTAGCTTCCTGAAGGACTTCTTGGCTGGTGGTATCGCTGCTGCCATCTCCAAAACAGCTGTTGCTCCTATTGAGAGAGTCAAGCTGCTGCTTCAAGTAAGATATATTAGTCAAATGTCAAATAAAAAATGTAATTTTACACATTTGAGCAAAAGGTATCCCACGTCAAAGGCTAACATTGAATTATATTAAAAAGTCTAGTTATGTTTAATTATAAAACTATTAACATATGGTTGAGAGCTTATTTGGTTAAGCGTGCCAGCGCTTTTACGCACGAGGCGTATCGTTATTTCCCCACGAACTAATACACCAAAATACACAGAAATGTAGATCTCCATGTCTTTTATTCTTCAAATGTAAAACGTAAACGCATAATTAGGCCCATCTATAAGATAGTGTAAGTGAATTTCTAAATTTAACTTGAAACCTAAGACGCACAGATCTTTCTCAAGTGACATTAACAAGTGGGCCTTTGACCTAGTACAAGTTTACAGAATAGCCTGCCCGAATATTAAACACCATGTGACATAATTGAATTAACATAAGCATAATACTGAAATATGCAACAAAGGGGACTTGTTTCTGTTATTCTTAAATTACAAAGATCACATTAGTGTACATCTTTAATAACCAATATGCTGTATTTTCAACAGGTCCAACATGCCAGCAAACAGATCACTGTAGACAAACAGTACAAGGGTATCATGGACTGTGTTGTTAGGATCCCAAAGGAACAAGGCTTCATTTCGTTCTGGAGAGGTAACTTGGCCAATGTGATCCGTTACTTCCCCACCCAAGCCCTTAACTTCGCCTTCAAAGACAAGTACAAGAAGATCTTTCTTGGTGGAGTGGATCAAAAAACACAATTCTGGCGTTATTTCGCTGGAAATCTGGCCTCTGGTGGCGCCGCTGGTGCGACGTCCCTTTGCTTTGTGTACCCCCTTGACTTCGCCAGAACCAGGCTTGCTGCAGATATTGGCAAGGGCACTGCCGAAAGAGAGTTCAGTGGTCTTGGCAATTGCCTTACCAAGATTTTCAAATCAGATGGCCTCAGAGGTCTCTATCTCGGGTTCAACGTGTCTGTCCAGGGCATTATCATCTACAGAGCAGCCTATTTCGGATGCTTTGACACAGCTAAAGGTGGGTCAATTTGCTCACACTGTGGCATACACCTGTGTATTGAACAAGACACAGGTTAGCTAGCCTTAACTGTATTGCTGTAAGACCATATGTTTCTACAAAACCTCTTCACCTAGGTATGCTCCCAGACCCCAAGAATACACACATCTTTGTCAGCTGGATGATCGCCCAGACAGTAACAGCTGCTGCCGGAATTATCTCCTACCCCTTTGACACCGTCCGACGGCGTATGATGATGCAGTCTGGTCGTAAAGGAGGTGAGTCGCGTGACATCACTCCACACACCTACATGTTGCCTCACTGAATTCATTGCTTTGCATGATCACACACTCAAGAGCTTGCCCTGGCCTTACTAACCAAAGTGTCCATTTCATCAGCCGACATCATGTACACTGGTACAATCGATTGCTGGAAGAAGATCCTAAAGGATGAAGGGTCCAAAGCCTTCTTCAAAGGTGCATGGTCCAATGTGATCAGAGGCATGGGTGGCGCCTTTGTGCTGGTGCTCTACGATGAGATCAAGAAGTATACATAAACATTCTAATCTCCCTTCAACTTGCATCATGTCTTAACACGTGTAAGAGAGTGGCAACAGCCTGTGGTGCATTATAAAAAGGTACATGCGCACTGAGGCAGCCCAGGGAAGGCTGCAGCATCATGGTTGGCTAAACAAGCCTCCCCTCAAAACATGTAAATATAGCAACTTAGATATTCCACACAACGCACAGCTAGTCTCCAAGTATGACGTCAAGCTCGTCACACAGTGGGACTGAAGAAATACATGCAGATCCAAAGGATATTCCCCATACATTTAGCCAGTTTAGAGCCATGTGTCCCATGTCACACATTATTTTAAGAAGGAATAAAGATTAAACGTTTGGTGTTGATGAATGTAATTTGGCAACGTTACATAGGCCTTGTTTTATGTTACGGTTAAATAAAATATTCTATAAGGAAACCCTCATGAATCAAGGCATGCCTTCTGTTGGATGATCTTAAGAGACAATTGAATATGAAGAAAGGCCTACAGTAAATAATTTCTGCAAAAAACAGCTTTATTTCTCAGGAACAATTTAAAACATTACATAAATAAATAAATATATATATATATATATATATATATATATATATATATATCCTCTTCGGTATGATAATCTTGAAGGTTTTTCAATATAGCAGTAATAAAATCTTACTGTGCATCATAAAATATAGAAATGTTACCAAACCTCACAACTTAATTAAGAGCATATTTTATTCATACATTTTCTGGAAGCAACATTCATTTCACCAATAGGGCCAGTGTAGTTTTACATTCTATGTATTGTCAACATATCCCAACAAGTATTGTTTATTTATTAAATGTTTAGCTACTGAGTATAAAGTATAGCCTTCAGCCACAGAACCACCAAATATAAAAATAAATCATGTAGCTGACACTACCTTGTGTGAACACATTTCAGCTTGAATGAGATGGGACATTTCCGTTTTAATAAAACAATGGTGTGAAGTGTTTTATGACAAACTTATTATGGCCTAGGCAAATCCTTTATGTGAAAGTGTTACAGTATATTCTATATTCTTGTAAAGTGAAATTGATTTTTAAAAGATTTTACTGCGTTAGAAGCAAAACAAACTAGCTTTCTAAAATAATGTTAAGATTATGGCAAGCTCCACTAATTTGCACTAGAATATTTTTACTAGAATGTGCATAACATGTAATTATTTGAAAAGCACCAACTGACTCAAGATCAAGCTACAATATACACTGTATGCAAGAGCTGTTAGATCATAGGAACCAGTAGAATGTTGTTTAGCACCAGGCTGGACGGGTTGTGTTGTTGTTGTGGGACCTGGGGGCATGTGAGTGGCTGGTCTCCACAGTGGCAAATGATGCTCTGGTACTGCTGTGGGTTGCACTAGCTACCCTGGAGCTTTTACCTGCAGATCATATGACTTATAGTAAGACAAAATAGTTGGAATGCTACAGGCCAACCAGATATTGGCATTTGATCTTTAATATACTTTTTTTTTTTTTTGCGGTAAGTTTGCAAATAAATATCAAACTTTATTTTGTTTGTTCCAATAGGATAAATGCTATAGGTTAGTTATTAATTACATTAGACCGAAAGCTTTATTATTTATTTGTCATTATCTAATAAAAGTATCTGAACCAAACCAAAACCAAACTACAGCCAGTGTAACTTTCATTTGGGACCGACAGGTAGGGCAGGGCTAGATAGTAACTTACAGTATCACTACAGTGAGTTTTATAGCCCACATTCTGATGTAGCCATGATAAAACAAATAATGTGGCTCCAAACTAAATAATCTACCTCAACAGGTAGATCAAGTGTGAAAAAAGCCACAAGGCTTGATTTTAGTTTGATACTTGTATTACCTGAAGGTGTCCGGTTATACGACCAGTCATTCTTAGAGGAAGTGTTGAAGATGGCGAATTGGTCAGCGCTCGAAAATCTTGCTTGATGTTGGTAATCTGTGAGTTGCTCTGCTCGCCTCAACCCAGGTGTGGGTTTGATAGTTTCCAACCTTTTCAGGAATGCCTGTTAAACAGTACATGTAATAAAAGTACAAGCACAGACCATTTAGCAAATAGTCTAAAACATGTTAGTTCAATATACTTTGCTGGCACAGTGACCCAATGGTAAAACATTAGTATTTGGATTAAACTCATATTTGTCTGTCAGTAGATCAGAGTTATTCAACAACAGACAAACAAACAACCTCCTCAATGCTAGAAATAGGCTTATTCGGAAAAGTGTTGACAAAATGAATGCAGTTATTCTGTTCAGAAATTAATACAATTGTTTTTCTGTGGTACTAGGTACTAATGAACTAATGGAACGTTAAGTCATTAGTACTAGGTACTAATGAACTACATGCCTTCTCTTAAAAGAAAAGAAAGAAAGATCAATTAAAGAACGATTTCAAGGTCAAGAAATATATTCTACAGGAAACTGATTAGTTGCCTTCAGTCACTTCAAATAACAACATGGCCACTGCTGTTCACCTAAATACACTTATAGATCTTCCATTTTTCTATTGCCTCCTTAAAATATGATACAATACATTTTGTCTGTCAAGTTAATAATCCAATACTACTCTGAGGCTAGATAACTAAGAGGACTTTTACATGTAATGCATGGACGTGCTGGTCACATGGCATATTCAATTACCTCACTCTAAGAATAGAGGGAAGACAGGGCAAGCGACGCCTTGACGACACAGAAAGAACATTTTGTTCTGCAAAGCATAGCGACATGACAGTATAAAACCTCATGAATAGGCCTAGGCAATACAACCAATCGAATGCCTCATATAGTCATCACGAGCCTCAACTCCATTTGTTACATAAGGCTTCTCACAGCTTTCGAACACTATAGTTGCTAAAGGATAATAGGCCTACATCTATCTTTAAAGATGTTGCTTTTCCAAGAACCATGTCTCTGTTTGGTTCATGTTAGGGTTGGAGGGATCGGAGCCTTAAGTGGCAATGTCAGTCTGGCATTGCGCATAGCCTGTCACCTGCCACCAGCCGTCTAAGTTCATCTGTGTCTGCTTTCACTCTCAAACTGACCTACAGTGATAATCCCTACATACATTAAGAGGTGAAAACTACATAATCAACATTAAAGTGTGTTCTATTAAGAATGCATACTTGGTACATGATTAGTTTAGGGTTAAAGTCATAATGGGAGAAACATCTAGTTCAGTATTTGTTGAAAGCATACTGTAGCTACACTACAGCATTGCGTATGTACCCACACCACTAAAATAATACCCAATTAAAACTATACGAGTTTAGGTGTAACTAAAATGTCGTGCAAAACCAGCTTCTAGCAAAGAAGGCTGGTGTTATCTTCCTTACTGTCTACACATAGCCTATGAAAAGACAAATACTAACTTCCACAAAGCCTAATGACCTAATAGCCATTAGTAAACTGCTGGAAACATTAGATTTTCTGTGCTGTTTTTTGAGTTTGTAATGTTGCATGTTGATCACAGAACTAAAACAACAACTTACCAGTCTTTGTTCTAAGTGAGTTTATTTTTTGGTTCTCAAGGTTAAAACAATTACAACCATTCAAGCATCAGGAGAGAAACTCACCATGTTTTCTCTCTCAATGCGTTGCTGTTCCTTCTGTCTGTTAACTGCAGTGTGATATAGGCGGACAGGAGATTTGGTTGATGTATGGCTCTTTCCCAAAACTCTGCCTGGCCTGGTTGACAGCCGAGTTAACCCTCGAAGTAGCCGCTGGTTCTCGCGGTCTATGCGCCGGACCTCCTCGTTATTGAATGAGTAGTTTTTCCGGCATCTTCCACCAGTAGCGATAAAGTCATACCTCTGTTGCCCAATTGCACCGAGAGAGCCTTTTCAAAAGAGAAAGGGAGATGAAAGTTGAATATAAGATGGTTGTTAGTTTACAAATGATTGTGTGAGTTTCAGAAAACATCATGAATCCTCATTATAAGCAATAACACTTTGTCTACTTGCCAAAGGTCTTATTATCCCAATACAGTATTATACTGTACCTAACTATATCTCTACAAGGCATGAGTTCAACTAGAACACAGACACCGCACCATATTTAACAAAGACATATATAAATAGCACATGATGTACAGTATAGTCAGACTCACATTCATCCATAAAGCCCTCTTCTTCCTGCAGAGCATTTCTGTCAGGGGACCCAGGCTCCTCCGGCATCTTTTTCTCTGTATTTTCACCTGCAGTCTCCTTCAGCCCACATCCCTGGGTCAAGTCCAAGGACTGGAACGGAGTGCTCTCAGGAGTGGAGAGGGGGGTCACATCCGTCACTGTGTCTTCAGACTCCTCTGTAGGGGTCGTGGGCCTCTCTAGACCCTTTGCAGAGCGCACATTATGCCCTCGGGCACTGGATGATGAAACGGGTACGGATATCCTCGATCTTGTTGAGGTGAGATGCTCGTTGCTGCGGCTCTCACTGCTACTATCGGTCTCGTCATCGGTCTCCGATGACTTGAGAGATGGACTGCGGGGACAGTGCTTCCTCATCAGTTTCCTGGGAGTGCTTGCTCTCAGGCCTGAGCATGTGTGACCAGCGTCCTCCTCCGCTTCTTCTTCGCTCTCATCCTGACTTTGGTGGTAGCCATCCTCATCATCTAAACCATTGTGCCCGGCTAACAAACCTAAAAAGGTCTCATTGGACTTTTCACTGGAATGTACACTAGAAGAGTCTTCAACATCACTACCATTATGGAACTCTTTTTTAGAAGAACATGATATAGATGATATACTGGACGTTCTGCTCAGTTTCTCTTCCTGATTTCCATAGCTGCTCTGTTTATCTTCTGCTCTTTTGTAGCCGCTTTCAGACGCGTCTGGTTTAAAACTATGTGCAGCATGTAGACAGTCGTTGTCAGCATTTACAGTTTTGTCCACTGTCTTCACTTCGTTTTTGCTAATGCTATCATCACAGTCACTATCAAAAAATGAGTGATCAACCTCCTCTTTTAGATCCCGAGGGCTGGACATGGCAGGCTAAACTTCCATGCAAATACAATCTGAGAGACAAATGTTAGCCGTTAAAATTATTTCTACAACTGCGACACAACATCCACACAACACAGGTACGGTACTTGTTGTCAGTGAGTACTGTAGCCCCAGCTACGGAACACTAGGTTACAGTGTAGGCTACTGTACTGTTATATCACACAGCCTTTGCAACGTTCTGTTATATATGACGCTAAATCGTGTTAATTAAATCTCAATGAATTCAACATCAGCCACATCAGCCAACAACATTAACATTATACGGACGGTGTGGCTGTGTTGTTATTATACTGGCACATACTACGTGCCAAATAGTAAAAACATTATCACCTGAGGCAGATCCGTGCGACAATCACTACAGTAGCCTACTTCATTAAAATGCGTGTCATCTTACATTTGCATTCAGTACGGTGTTTGTAACTCTTCAATATAACGTTAGCTAAAGAACAGTGCATAGATTACACAGCAATAGATTACTATACGAGCGTTGTTAGAAACGTTTTCTTCTTCTACTACTACTTCTGTGGCGTTTAACGCGGTTGGCAAAACAGTCTATAGGTGCATTACTGCCACCGACTGGACTGGAGTGCGAGTCAGTAGATTAGGCAGGCAAGTAATGAATAAAAAAGCAAAAAAGCAAGTATTTATATTCAACTAAACCAGTGTCCTTTAAAAAAATCGAAAATGCCACCAGACCCACATCTGTTCTTAGAATTCCTGACACAGTAAAATCGTGGAACTGTGCTCTTAATAAAGCTTGCTAGGCGATCTCTACTACTGCGAAATATTGCTGCCCCCCACAGGAATAGTTTAACACAATTTTTGCATTACAAACTATGCAACATATTACATATTAAGTATAATGTTGTCAATTAACCATTATCAACTCACATGTACATCAGTTTATCTCAAATTTACTTTAATGCTCGACTTCAAATGTCAAATGAACTGGAGACAGAAATAAGTGAGATTGGTCACATTCAATAACAATTTAGAATACCCATCAGTAAAAGAAACCAGACACAAGTTGGGGTTTCCTTGGAACTCATATGTCCATAAATAAGAATATTATTCATTTGAAGTGCAATAATTCCCTGAAATTACAATATTACTATAATAACAACATAGTTAGACCTACAACTGACATGAACCTGGTCACTGATACAATTTCCAGTACAGTGATTGGGCTGGAGATTTGAAGAGAAAAGGTAAGGTTTCTATGATAGCTGCATAAAAGGAAGTGTGTATAAAACTCAGTCCATACAAGGTTAAAGATATTGCAGTAATATAGTAGTCTACTCTAAGTAATACAGTACATGTACATATATATTGAGGATGAAAGTAATAGACTATTAGTTGTGAAAACTAAAATAAGGAAAAGGACCACATAGGTCAATGTGGTGTTAGCTGACTTTCCTTTCCACAAACATCAGGAGTATGATTCAAAAATGACATAACTAAGGCTGAACTAAATCAATTTGCTGACCATTAGCTAAGCATCTCCATTAACTCTTGCTCTATTTATCATATTGCCTTAAGAACTACGGTTAAGACAGGTACCGGTTATCCTGAACCTAAGCCTATAGTCTGACTTTGGTGACCACACTGTTAGGTAGGGTCATCTTTAAACTGAGGTGTCTACATCTGTAGACTACTGTACAATCAATGTTACTTACTCATTAACACTAATTACAGCAAATATAATTAATATAACATGATGCATTCATTTTTATTTATTAATTATATGAAACCCAATCATAAAACTAAAAACACTAATGCCCATCATATGATTACACATTACAAATGTACAGTACTGCAGTTAATGCATGTCCATTACAATATAGAGTGCATTTACTTTACACATGCTACACAAGTTCACAGGAAAATCATATGGTCTTTGGCCTCTGAGGCATGCACAGATTGTAATAGGCCGTTTGATCCCAAAAATCAGGCCCTTTCCAACCACACCAACCCTGGAGGAGAGAACATGGAAACAAAGTTATCTGGGTTTGGGAACAATTACCCTGTGCAAAGAAAAGCTACTTATGCATAGAACAATCTGGTTACCTTGTCTGTGATAGCTTGTAAATCCTCTGCTCCTGTGTAATGTGGGTCTAGAATGAGATAGCGAATCTGTCCTGTGGTCTCACTCCAGGCCACACCCAGAATTGTGTGAGCCAAAACGCCGCCGCCTGTAACAGCCAACAGTGAAATAAGAATGGAAATAGAAAGAGCAACAACTTTCTATTTAGGAAACTCTGGTTTTCTTTTTGATGTACACATTCTAATACGCTGCTTATAAAAATTAAAATAAATAAAGATGATTAATATCAAAAGAGACTAACCTGTGGCCTATACTATGAAGGAAGGTAACTGGCTTATCCAGGTAACTTCTGGAGTAACTTTGTGATGTCGAGTGTAACTTGCCATGTAACCCATACTACGAAAGGTGGAGAGGTTTTTTGCTCAAGGTATGCCGTCATAGCTATTTACGCTGCATCTCTAAACTGCTCTGAGCAATTTATCTTTCAGGTTAATTTGATGTTACCCTATAAGCACTGTACCTCTGCTCACAATGTCAAGAAAACGCCTGGTGTTCTGTCGAGTTGTGCACTTCTTTGTCGAAAGATTTGGTCTATACCGCAAATTGGTAGTCTTTTAGATGAGATTATGCCCATTGCAGAGCAATGCTGCTGTTCAGGCTATTAAGATACACCTTATAACATTTGTTATCAGTTCTTGAATAGGAGCTGCACGCTGTTTTATGTCCCAATTTAATTAGTACACAATTTAAAAATGAGTTAGTCATCAAATCATAACAGTTTTAGTTTTTGCTTTCATAAAGGCCGTTAGGCTAAATAAAATGTAATTTAGCTATTAACATTTCACAAAATTATATGCCCTATCATTTATAAAAAGTTTATTTGCATTTGCAAAAACTCGGCTCGTGTTGCCGACCGCGGCCGTTTTATGTGAATGCGCACAAACTCAAACGAAGTTAACAAGGAAGGAACAAACCAACAACCTAGCCATAGTCCCATTTAACACCACTTTAGGCAGGCAGAGTTTGTCAACCATGACTTTCCTTGATAGCTTCAAGTTAAATCTTGGTAGGTTGAACTCTGTTCGTAGTATAGGCCACTGATTAAATAAAAGAAAACATGAAAAGCTGTTTGTGTTTAGACCATGAGCCCAAATGACACATTTTATGCTGCAACATTTCCAGTTTAATAAAACTGGATAAGCTAGAAAGCACTGTTGAATAGTTTTAACTTGAGCTTACCTATCATGATCGGAGTACCTACATTCAGGAAATGGTTTGCCAATTCTCTGCCTTTGGATGCAAGCTCAGACCCCTGACTAAATAATACACATATGTGCAATTAGATAAATGTAACTTTACCTCAAGTATCATACACACAACATATTGTTTTTAGGTCCATGAGTACCCAACACACCTTACAAACATAATCTTAGAAGTGACCCCAAGTAGCTGGTCCAAAACAGCCTGAACCTCAATAGATCCGATCCACTGGCGTGATCCTACAAATGTTGCCTGTTTGTCTCCGATGTCAACTAAAGCCTGAGACACACACAAAAAGAATGGAACTGAAACATAACTAGTGCAGTTGTGTGCGCCACTACGACAAATAAACAATCAAATGCAATTACATTACTATATTCAAATCAAATGATCAGTTGGCAAACCTGCTGAATTTCCTTGTGAGAGGGCACAGGCAGTTCTACGTAGCCTTGCTGTTGGAACCAGGAGCAAATGGTCTGGAGGGAGCGGTAAGCACAGCCCCAGCCATTGTCCTCCATGCGGTCTTGCATGTAGTGGTGGTAGCTGTAGGTCCCCTGGACCAAGTACAACTAGCGACAAACAAAGGAAAAGGCATTTCCCATTACCAAACATTAAATGCCGTAAAGCAAAACAGTGATCTCAGTAACATCTGCAAGATGCAACCCATGTAGCCAACAATAGCTCATTCTATACTTGTACATAGCATAAAACATATTTAATAAAATATACATAAATGTTTCTGCATATCATATTTTTGTCCAGAACATTTTGTTTTTAATGACTTTATATTGATAGCTAGCATTCGGTCTGAATTGTCAAAGTGTATGTCAAAACATGAGTTCCACCTTGCCATTTTCCAGGGTGGGATGGTTGAGAACCAAATGTGGGTTTCTGAGGTAGCCATCCTTGTAGGCTTCATCAGGAAAGCGATAAGCATTGGCTCTTCTGAAATAGGGTTTGTCTTCTGGTAGCTCAAACCGTTGATGCAAATCCTATTTATATAAATGGTACAATAGCCTACATTATTATTATTATTATTATTATTGGCAATTTGGTATAAACATGTACAGTCTTGTGATTGTTATATAAGTAGACCTTTCATAACACATGCCATTAATACAATTATGTTTTCGGTACAAAGTATTGATCGTATCCATTCCACTGTAACCTTTAAGAAAGAATGTCCATACCCTGCGGTGTGCCTCTAGTTCACTATCAGGGACACTGGATGGGAAAACCACAGTCACCAGTGTTTTTAACTCAGGAAGAAGGAAATGGAGAGGATAGGGTACTAGCAGAGTAGTTCCTGTCATGTGCCTCAATCCCACCTTCTCCATCTCACACAGTTGGCCGATGAGCTCCTCCAACAGGCGTTCACAGGCACTGCAACACCATAGCACAGAATATCAATATCATCATCATATCAATTATTTCTATATACTGTAGATAAACACACATCTTTCACCACATTATTCAAATGTGGTGAGAGATATATGCATTTCAGATGTGTTGAACAAAGGCATACAGTCCAATTGGCTCGCTACAGTTGGTATGGACAACACAATCCATGGGCAGAGTAGTATGGAGAAAGTGGCACTTCTGGACTGTCCTGATGAGAACAGGAGCCGGAAGGGGACCTGGCTTTGTTATCTCCATCATCAGGCCAAGGTTTATGACGTTCTGCATGATACGTGTTCATGCAACACACACACACACACACACACACATACACACACACACACACATTATTTCTTAATATCCTAAAGCATAATGTACAATTACAAATATTATTTTATGGAAATATGACCATTAAAGTTTACTTTAGATATTAGTGCACATTGTTACAAACTAGTGGAAACACTTACTGTCTTTTTGTATTTCTTTTTTGCAGATTTCTTGATTGCACCCTCTTGTTCATCTCTCCTGAAATATATATATATATTTAGCAACTCAAGAGTAGAAAAAGTAAAATATTTCTAGTATATTTCATAAACTAAGCAATGCAAAGCAACATACTTTGTCCATTGTGGAATTTCTTCACACAGTGTACTTGGCGTTATGTCTTCTGGGGTTACAACACCTTTGTTTGGCCAGATTATTATTGGACTTTCACAGACTGAGAGGACAACATATTCTGATTTCATTTGAGCACGCAGAGTCTCAAATGTTTTTGAGATACAGTTCTGCACAACTGAAACTTGAAGAAACAGAAATCTATGATGATGATGCTTCTTGCATTAGTATTTAGGAGTAATCAGCAGTATCTTAAATAACCCCATTGCTTGGTGCCCTATGCCAGGGGTGCCCAAACCTGGTCCTGGAGAGCTACTGCTCTGCATGTTTTAGATGTCTTCCTGCTCCAACATACCTGACTCAAATGAATGGGCTTCTGCAGAGACTGATAATGACCAATTCATAAGAATCATGTGTGTTGAAGCAGGAATCTTAAACATGCAGAGCAGTAGCTCTCCAGGACCGGGATTGGGCACCCCTGCCCTAGGCGATGAATTTTTGTACCCAAATCCAGTAACAGGTCAACAGTAATTGCGTATGGGGGACAAAGATAGGCCTACATGTACCATCTGTACTGTTCAATTGGCATTTGAACTCCAGTGGTCCTCTTATACGCCAGATAGTCCCACTCTTGGGGGGCTCTGAGCAAGTTACGACCTGGGACACAAGACCAAGTCAGATATCAACATTGCAACTAAACATTTAGGCATATTAGCCTACTGTAGTTTTAATGAAAACCACAGGTCTTACGTAACACTGTCCAAAATATAAAATCGCTTGGTAACTAACATCACTAGACGTACCGGTACAGTTCTATATAGACTATTCAAGGGTATGTTGTAGCCTATTACGACATTTTTACATTGAAAATGACCAAGCAATATACAAATACAATACCATTGTGCAAATACACTAGAATCCTAGACTATCAGTTGATGAGAAGTGGAGGCTGCCATGATATATTTGTATATGCATTCAACGTGGCCCTTTCACTAGATTATATTGGACGAAAATAGTCCCGCCCAGGCCCAGGTCTGCCTTTTGCACAGGAACTGGTATGATGCCGAACTCACGTTACCCCGGAAAAATATAATTTATATGTAAATGCAGTAACTGCATTTACATATAAGTTATATCCCTGACGATACATTAATCATCATGAATGTATTAAGAGCTTTACGTGTATGATCATTTTGACCTAAATACACCGTCAAATTATGCGAAAATCTCCTCACGGTCACGGTCTGCCAAGTGTCAGATGTGAGCACCACAGAGAACCCTTCTTAATCATTTGACTTTTAGGTTATTTAAGTTATATAAAATTGGAAAATATATCCCTGCCAAAAACGTAGTCACAATATTAAATGCAGTTATTTTACCAATATGGCCCTAGTCCTCTATCTACTGCCTGCAGTTCACGGATGATCCACCAGAGGGACAAAAGACCTCGTAGAAATGTTTGTTATGCAAGGTAAAATTTATGTGAAATTACAGCTTTTTGTCTTTATAATGCTTTTGTAGCTTGAAGACCACTTTAATGTATACTACTTAATAACATTATATAAATAAATATAAATTATTCTATGGATTTTCATTTTAAGTATACATTTCATTACGTTGAGAACTATTTTCGAAAAGGAATAGTTTTATTGGGAGGACTCCAAGGAGGAGGTGGACTGTCTTGAAGTATGGCCTGTATTTGTCTTTCTTCTCTCTGTCTTCTATAGTCTCGCTCTTTTCTTGTCTGTTGAGAAATTGCAGTGACAATCGTCAAAATCCCTAGAGACATAAGGTAGACTACACTATAATCTTGGTCCAGACACCTGTTATTAAAATAGACTGGACTGGAGTCACCTTGAACAGATTACATAAGTCTGTTTATGGCATTATTATTATTGCAGTTCATTGCTACTTGCCATCCATTTTTCATACATCTCTAAAGCCATTTTATCTTTTTCTTCTTTCTTCTTTCTCTCTTCTTCAGCTTTAATATCTTTTTCCTTACGTTCCATCTTGGCTTTTTCAGTAAGAACACTTTTCTTTTTTTCATCCCTTAGTGAGGAAGAACAAAAAACAAAACATTGAACCATATTGTTTATGAAGTGTGATATACACAATAATGACATTTCTGAAGTAACAGAAGATAAAATTAAAGCAATAGAAGTAAACGGTATTCACCAATTTGCTAAAGCAGATTGGATATTTATTTTTCTTTCCTCCTCCTTCTCTTGGGTTTTCTTCTTCAATTTGTTTTCCACTTCACCTTGTTTTCTGAATTTCTCTTTAAGCAATTTGTCTTGTTCTTTTTTCCATGTTTCAAATACCTGTAGAATGTATAGCATTGTTACTGCAAATGAATTATACTTACGGATCACTGTTTATTCAATTATATTTATCCAAGGCTTAGGCAAAACAAATTAACTAGACCTTTTTAGCAGATTCTATTTTTTCTTTCTTTTCTTCAACTGCTTTTTGCTGCTTTCTAATCAAGTCTTCTTTTTCTTTGGAGTTTCTTTTGAAGGATTCCATTTTTATTTCTTTCCATGCAGCATATGATGCCTTAGCATCGTCCTTTTTAGCTTGTTCCTCCTGTAAGCATGCATGTTTTGGTTGTACATTATTTATTGCAATACTAAACCTGTAATGTCTTCCATCTTTACAGAAAATATATATTTACCTTTTTCCTTTTTTCTTTTTTCAACATCTCTTCTGTTTTCAATTGCGTGACCTCTCTCAACTTCACTTTTTTATTTTTAAGCCATTCCTAACAATGGAAAAGTTAGGAGTATACTGTACATGTTGTAATTGATAATGCAATGTAATAATAATAATAATAATAATAATAATAATAATAATAAGTATATACTGCGATGAATGCCCCAACCCTCCTTCCTTCCTGCATCAGTGTTTATATTTCCTCCCCTAATGGGATCTGACTCTAAACCTAACAACACATTGATAAAATATCGTACTGACCTGATAAATTGCAGCCCTGAGTGAATCTGCAGCTTCTGGCTGCGATTGTTCTAATGACACTTTACGGTCCAAGACTTTCAGTGAGCCCATATACTTTGACTCTACCTTTGAGGAGCACACAATCCGGGATCTCTGGGAGATTTTAGCGGGAGAACTGGATGGCCTGGTTTAAATAAAACAAAAAATGATGGTAACTTTGCAGGTTAGCATTAAGCTGTCTATTTGCCTAGCTGTCTAAATGTAGCGAACATGTACCTGGTATCACGGTATTGGCATTCATTTGCATTACTAAGTACAGCAGAGCCAGGATGATTTTCTGAGTCTTCCTATGAGAAGAAATATAAACACTGGATATAATGCAATATTGTGTAAAATGTATATATGTGCATACTCAGCCAGGCATTTGTACAGGCATGACAGCCATACATCAGTGTGACAACTTAAAACATAGAAAACAACAATTTTCTATGTAAAGTTATTGTGGAGGCTGTGTGGATGATGCGGCCCCAGAATGGTGATGTCATTGGGGAAGTTGCTGCCTTGATAAAGGATAGCGTGTCG
>JAODLL010044273.1:0-17022 GCA_026546735.1 Forbesichthys agassizii | reverse complement strand
CACCCCCCCCCCCCCCTCTCTCTCTCTACATATATATATATATATATATATATATATATATATAGAATCTATATACACACACACTCACACAGCATATATTTATACATGTATTGCTTGATGAACATCAGCACAAACCTATTGCAATACTATGCACAATAGTTCTAGTCACTATCCTTATTTTATACTCTTGTATGTGAATGTTTTTTCCTGTGCATTTTTATTCTGGTAGTACAATGGAGTCAATTTAGCTTTATAGAGCATTCATCTCGGATCAGATTCTTCTATGTTAATTCTGTTACCGTAGGTGACTAGAATCAAGATTGGCTCAGGATCAACACTACCCAGGTGAATTCCCTCTATACCTTAATTAATGCACACTGAAATGCTAGTTTTCTGCATGGCTAGCTGCCTCTGGTCTTCATATCTTTCAATAAAGTCAGCAGAACTATAATCCTGTGTGCCTGTGTTACTTGAGAAATACATTACTTTAATACAATTGGTATAATACTAAACGACATCTAAAACACAATCATTGCCATACAGTAGCATCAAATAGCATTTTAGATTTGAAAATCAGTAGTTGTAAATAGGATCCATAATGTATCACTAGTTTGTATAGCATTTAGTATAGCGTAGTGTGCATGTGTTTGCCTGTGAACATCGGTAAAATTTCAGCACCATGGCTAGTTCCCTTTATGTACCGTATGATTCTTGTCTGGCTCTAATCTGTAGTAAGCATGTATTGCAACACCATAGGAGAACAATGCATTATATGTACACATGCCTCAGTCCAATACAGTCTCCAATCAGACGTATTAAACCATCAATTGAACAATATCCCTCTTTAAAATACATCATAACACAAAACATTCACTTATGAAATATTCAGATTTTATTAACAAGCGCAGTGCCAAAGTCACACTCCTTGATTCGTGTCATGAATATTTGTTGAGTATATGCTCGTCCACCATGTGAGTGCTGTGGATAACACTCTTCTCTACTCCTCCCTCGATATAGCAGCTAGACTTCCCCCAAGTCTGTACCTTACTTAGAAACAAAGAGGAAATACAGTGATACAGGCGGTAATAATAACAAAACACGGCCATTTGGTTCCAGTGATACTTGATTCCATAATGAGAGAGATAGCGAGAGATGCAAAACTAATAGAATGCAATGTAGAGAAGACAAGTGGGTGGTCAGCATGACATTGAGGCAGCTATATTTGACACACCAAACAGATTTGCCACCGCAATTTGCTGACTCACTCTGACACCATGGGGATTATGGGCACAATAAACTTCCATTTACTTTTAATGGCCGCCAGAGATAGCCTTGCGGATATACAGTAGCATATTTCTTGTCATGCAGAAATACAGACACACATACAGTATATGCGCATTCTCTGGCATAGAATAGATATTTCTCTGGCATGGTTATGGTTATAAATACACAGACAGCATTGCCAAAATATGCTGTATAAATATGGTATAAATCCTCCAATTTATGTTTTGATGTAACTTGATAATGATTATGTTCACATATTTGAGCTATAACTGTACAGTACATCATAGGTAAAATGTAGACTACTTTAAATGTTGTGTGAATGTGACTGCTTTGTATTGCTGTTATACTTTATACTAAGAAGCATAAACACACTTTTTTGCCCTCTTAGCATTCTGCTACAGACCTTTTCCACAAGAAATACATTTGTATTGTATATCATACGTTTAGATTCGCTGATGTTTTGCAATCACTTCAGATTGCCTCAGCATACCTTGTGATTCTGATATAGTCAGGAGTTTTACTGTGGCAATCTGGCATAAATGCAAATCAGCATGAACACAAAATATAATGTCTGTAATATCCTGAACATAAAACTTGATTTGTCTTGCCCTACCACCTTAAATAAACTTACTGGAACAACAAACAATAAATAACATTACTACTACTACTACTACTAATAATAAATCATAATAAAATAACAAAGCAGGAAGATTGACAGCACCATATGTTTTTGTTTACTCTGGTATAATAAGTATTTCACTTTACAACAGGAAAACTGTTTAATACATTTCACATTTTAAACGTTGTAATTGTCTGGCCTCAGTGGAGTAAGTGGTTTATATAAATGGCCCTTTAGAGACGATTGGCTAGCAATCTATTTCCTTCTCTGCTGGAAGCTGCACTTGCACTTTATTCCAGGGACATTTTTTCTTAAATTGTGTGGAACACACAAAATGGAACCAACCCATAACATCTGTCTGTGGATTCAAGGGTCATTTATTTTTCATCGAGCCTCCAGATATAAGCTCTTCAAAGTCATCTTAAATAAGTCGTTTTTAAGTATATTACTACTACTACAGGGTAGATTAAGAGAAAATGAAATGACTTCGAATTCAGCTAGCTCAGAGAACTGCCGTCATGCCATAAATAAGAAAATAAAGCCCACAGTGATCATACTGGAGTTTGAATTTGCCAGGGGCTTATTCAAGCTTTAATAATATCCTAAGTAAAGGATGCAGAACTAAAGCTGAAAATGTCGACTCTGCTATTTTACCCTTCTACTTACTTCCTCTTATTTTCACCACAAACACCCTAATTCCTCACAGATATAAATGAGTCCGTAAAAAGCTATACTGGCAAATGAATGCCTGTCGACACATATATATTAGTTTACTGTAAGGTGAGATGAGAGTTTATTTATTATAAAGTGTGTTTGGCAACCAGCATCTCCACAGCCAAGAACTGTAGCTCCTTCTGACAAAGGATGACACTGACATTTACCAAATGCATCACTGCCTACAGATGAGCTGCCGTGTTGGTCTCGTGTTTCACATGCAGTGCAGACTGCTTCTAATGCTTCTTCACCCCAGGGTGAAGTATGAATCCTTGCAACTTAGTCTGAATTATAACAACAACAATAATATAAATATCTTTGTTTCTTTTTTTATGTTCTGATGGAGGTGATTAGAAAGGGAATGCACTTTATGTTGCTGCAAAAGATGTTTCACCAAATGAAAAACTGTACTCATATGACATTTGAGAATCATTGAGAAATAAGTAGAGGCCGAAAAGCCCAAACCTATTTGGGCTGGGGAAGTGAATGACAAGCTATGATTGAAAAGAGATGAGAGAAATTAGCGTTGCTAAAGAAACAGCAGGTCAGCGGTATGAAATGGGAAACAAGAGTCATGACAGAAGGGAAAGAACATCTTAGGAAGAAAGGATGCTGTTTCAGGCTCTTTTATTTCAGTGGCATATGACAGTTGGATGTATTGGTTACATACATTATAATCTACTGTAAATGCAATAGGGGCTTGGTAGTGTCTCTGACTGGGCCGAAATGCACTCATTGTGTGTGTTTGTGTGTCCTACAATAAAACATGATCACAAAATAACATTAAAGGGACATTATTTTCACACAATTTTACAACTCTAAACACATATTAACATACAATAAAAAGTAATTTAAAAAGTCAAGGCTCCTCAAATGTCAGGTGTAAATTGTGACACTATCTCAGTTATGTAGTCTAAATGCTATTTCGAATGAGTTATGTTAAAAACTTTGTGTAGAGCAACACAAATGCCATGAATAATGTACTTATATTACTGTGATTGAGTTCCTGAGCTTCTTCTTCTTTGGGAAAGCCCATTAACACATGGGCCCTCTCAACCGTCTCTTGTTGTTGTGACCTGGTGCAGAGGCAAGGAGGCTACGTGTTTATCAGGTCATTACACACATAGCGCCTGCCATGTGCCTGCTGATAGAGCCAATTTTCCATTCCTAGAGATGGTATGAGGCACAGTAGATAATTATTTGCCCAGTGATGATTTTGTCAGCAAATAGATGTGAATACATTTGTTTGAATGGAAACAGTTCCTGTATTATCTGTAGAAATACAGAAATTGAATATATAAACAGTATAGTATATCATAAGTGACAAGTGTTATTGTTTGTTTGAATTGCATTGTTTATTAAGTGTGTCCCTCTCAATTACCTGTAGTCTATTTTTTTTTTTCTATTTTGCTCTGTGTGTGATAATTATTTAAATAATTTATAAAATAAAGCCAACCCATATGCTAGGTTATATAAATAAGAACGTGTAAAGCACTTAATATTCTGCTAGTAGGCATATTTGTTCAGTGACAACTGTTCTTTTCATGCACTTGTCTATCTTCAATAAGAGAAAGCCTACCTACCTGTCCTCTCAACAATACAATATCATAATTATAAGAATCATTATATATTTCCAGCAAACTGCTGTTGTAGCCTAATACAACTAATAATACTTCAGTTTAACGTAATAATACTTCAGTTTAACGACTCTAGCATAGTGGTGTAAATGAATTTGCCAGGCTAAATGGATTATGGATTATGTGACCTTATCATTATTGCCAAAACTGAAGGCCATCTTAAAACCGGTTAACCTTTTCATGTATCTTGTAATGACATGTTTCTCAGAAAGAACACATTCCATGTAATATTTAAGTCAAAGGATTCAATTTGCAGTATTTTCCATAAACCTTTGATGTAATAGGCAACTCTATTAGGCTAAAAGTTTCCCATTAGAAAAGATGGAATGGAGATGGGGCCACATGTCAAAAGATCAAGTGAAGTATTTTTAGGAAGCTACAATTTTGGCATCTGGCAATTTTTTAAGGACAAAAACATTCTGAAAGTGTGGAAAGGTTTTCCCAATGTGGTTAAATCTAAATGGAGTGGGCATATATACGTCTTTAAATTATTTCACATGTAGAAAAAACAAAAAACTGCAACACTAAGGGACATTTTGTTGTTGGCCATAGTCCTGAACAAGGTGTTTTTTACGATTCTGTTCAATAGTCAATTTATTTTACCCATTTCATCAGTCCTGACATCTTCCAGACTAATAACAGCAAGCATGGGAAATCATTTAACCTCCTCCCTTAATTACCTTTGGGACATGTAGCTTTGCTCTGAGCATCATCCTATTTAGTCACTGATGAGAAACAGCTTGGTCCGCTGCTGCCATCTGTAGGCCTACCTACAATAGGCTACTGTCTTTTAATTACACATTGAGTGTGTATACAGAGACATATACAGGAGGCTATATGCACACACACACACACACTACTGCAGTAAAATGGGAAGTGAAGGGCTCAAGGACTTTCAACACAGACCGTCATTGGATGTTTGTTCTCTTATTTGAGTAGTGCAGCTGTCGTCTCAACATGCCAAAAAAAAAAGCCTGTAACGTGCTTTCATATTTGGTTAATATTAATAAGTGTATTCCATCAGGTCTTAACAAGTTATATCATTATTTAACACGTGAACAGCAAATTCAGTTTCAGCACTGAAATGTTTATTTCAGTTTTTGATTTTGACTTTTACATTAAAAACAAAGTTAAATGTCTTTTATCTTCATCAGTATTATAGTTGGCCATGTCTGGCTATTCTATTCTGTATATCAACAATTTAAAAGGTATCAAAGTCTAAAAATGTCTCGTCATCAGAAAAGCAAGGCTACATTAAACAACACATTTCTGGCATTTTAAATACTTTTTGCAGGTCATTTTTAAAATAGTGATAATGTGTTTCTGTTGAAATTACATTATGGCAACTGTAGACAAATTAAACAGGAATTATACATAAATGAGAAATTACATTACAGGTATTGTTGTGAAAATATACTGTGTGAAGCCATTTCTTCAATGAAACTTAAAGAAATGACAATTCTCAAAGATTGGATTAAAAAAATATCACCTCAGCTCAACGTAGCACTTAACTTCAACTTGTTTCCCACCTAAAATTTTCATCACAATATGAATTTATACTGATGAGTAGTAAAATAGAACATTTTAAAATAGTTTTAACAGGCTGTCAAATCTTCACAAAGCAGAAAGTCATACTATATACATAAGTCATATCCAATAGCTTGAGTTGAATAAATATTCATAGTTCCATTTCAACGATAAATGGCATGCATTAGAACACTTCCCATGCGTTCAGTTCTGCTTCTACAAAGGTTAAAGGTTGCCGGTAAGCGCAGAGTCCATGAGGTCGTCGTCGTCGTTCCTCATGTAAACGGGGCTGGGCCGCGACGAGCGCTCTGAGCCCAGCATGGACAGGGACGAGTCCGAGGCCGAGATGGGGGAGCGCGACCAGCTGTCCGCCTTCAAGGCCTGGCTCATGGACATGGCCGCCTTCTTCTTCTCCTTCTCCCTCTCTCGCTCCCTCTCCTTCTGCTTCTTCTTCTCCTTCTTGTGCTTCTTGTGCTTCTCCCCTGAGCCCATGGAGCTCATGTAGTCCTGCGGGGGCAGCGGCCGCACGCTCTGGTCGTCGTCCGAGCTGGGGCTGTTTTGGTGGGACTTCTCCGCCACCGAGCTGCTGCCCGACTCGCTCTCGCTGTCCTGGGTGAGCGGCGTGTAGCCCGGCGAGCGGCTGTGGCTGGGTGAGGAGCGGTCGTGTTTGGGCGTGGAGCCGCTGAACAGGGGCGACGCCTTCAGGCCGGCGAGCTGCGCGCCCTCCCCGGCCTTCTGAAGGCTCACCTTGGCCTTGATGCTGGGCGAGCCGCCGTCCGGCTTGCTGATGATGATCTTGGCCAGGCCGCTGGTGCTCACGCCTCCCGTCTTAGGCTCCACTGACTTCTTGTCCGCGCTGTTGCCCGCCAGGCCGGACACTTTGGCTTTCGCTTCCTTGTCCGACTTCTCGCGCTTGTACTCGCCGCTTTGGGAGGACATGGCGTGCTTGGAGGTTCCCATGTTGGGAGCTCCGTTGCCAGGCATGTTCCCTGGACCAGGACCCAGACCGCCCCCTGCTCCTGCTCCTCCTCCTCCTCCTCCTCCTCCACCACCACCTGGGCCAGGTGGAGGCCCAACCTCACAACCGTCCTCCCCGACCCCTCCTCCTCCCACGCTCTTCAGCTTGTCGATCACTGCAGTCAGTGAGGGTTTCTTGTTGCGGCTGGGAGACTTGCCTTTAGCATTGGGGTTGTTTGCGTTATTCTGACCACCCCCGCTTCCACCACAACTGTTACCCCCTCCGGCACTCCCTCCCCCGCCCCCGCCTCCGCTCCCTCCACCCCCGCCGCTGCCGCTCCCGTACTGAGACTGGGAGCCACCTGAGAAGGACATGGAACCGGAGGAAGACGTGGAAGACGCCGAGCCGGAAGAGGAGCCGCCGCCCATTGGCTTTTGGGAGCTCATCCCACCGCCCGAGGAGGACTTGGACCCGCCGGAGCTCATCCCACCTCCCGAGCCCATAGGGGACTTCGCCTTGGAGGAGGGCGGCGTTCCGGGGACCTGCGACTGCTGCATTTTCTGCATCATCATCGGGGAGGACAACTTGTCGGCCGAGCTGCCAGCGCGAGAGTGGGATGGGGAGATATTGGGCTTGATGCTAGGGTTCATCAGTGAACCAGGAGGCTTCCCGCCCTGGGGCTTCATCTTGTTGCTGCTGCTGCTGCTGCTGCCCCCGCTGCCGCCCGGGCCAGACAGTCCATGCTTAGTGACGGGGGAGGAGCCCGGCTTACCGAGGCCCATCCCCTGGGAGGAGACTTTAGACTGGGACTGCCCGCTGCCGGGCCCCACTCCCAAACTCCCGGGCTTGGAGCCGCTGCCTTGTGACAGTGAGCCCTCCTTGGCCTTGGTCTTCCCGGAGGACGAGGAGGAATGGGAGTGGTGGCTTTTGCTACTGCTGATGCCCCCCGCGCCCCCAGTGTTGCTTGCCGCGGAGCTGCTGGAGGTGTACCCCCCGTGGGATGAGGTTTTCCCCCCTGACAGCGTCCCCTTGGGAATCTGAATGGTTATTTTGGGAATGGGAGGGGTGGCGCCGCCAGGGGGGGTCTGGGAGCGTCCGGAGCTACCGGGGGATTTGGAGCCGCCGCTCATGCTTCCGCCAGAGCCGGAGCCGCCGCCGCCGCCGGGCGGCGTGTAAGGCCGCCCGGCGGAGCTGTGAGAGGGCGACTTCCCGTCGGTGTCCGGCTTCTTGCGCTTGGGCGGCTTGTCTTTGGACTTGCCCTCGCTAGAGGGCGTCCTGCTACGCTTTGCCTGCTTGCCGTCCGACGAGCCGCCGCCACCGCCGCCGCCCAGGCCCAGGCCCAGGCCTGTTCCTGTGCCGCCCCCGCTCTCGTCCTTTGGCCTCATGAGGCCCTGCTGCTGTTTGACTTTAGCCTCGGAGCTTTTGAAGTCAACGAGCGCCCCTCCCGGTCCCATCATGACGGGGCTCTGCCCGCCCACGCCGTGGTGGGACGAATGCACGTCGCCCAGATCGGGCGCTTGGCCTAGAAGCGGCTTGCCTCCGCCGCCGCCGAAGACAATGCTCATGTCAAAAGCGTCTTTCAGCGAGGGTTCCGGGGTGCTCTGGCCGTGCGGCGCGGGGTTCTGGGGTGTTCCTGACGGGGTGTTTTGCTGGCTGCTGCCCCCGAAGCTCTTCACTAGGTCTATGTCGCCGTCGGCGCTGGGGGAGCTGTCGTCGAAGTAGCTCTGGGAGAAGCCGTGGCTGGAGGTCAGCAGGTCCGGGTTGAAGTCCGACGTGTCCGGGAAGAAGTTGGTGGAGGACGAGTCGCTGGTGGGCGTGGCGGCCGCCGCGTTCGCCGCCTCGGCAATCAGGTCGGCGCCGTCCGTGAAGAGGTTCTCGTTGCTGTTGGCGTTGAATATGTCCGCCGAGTCGAACACCGCACTGCCCTGGCCGGAGCTGGACGAGTCGCGGATAGGGGTGCCCAGGGGGCCGCCATCATCCCCCCCTGCACTGCCCACGTGGTGCTGCCCCATGTGGCCCCCGCCGGGAGCCTTGCCGGTCTGCTCTGGCAAATCGGACAGGATTTCGGTTATATCCGCTCCGATGCTGTCGGAGCTGGAGAGGCGGACCATGCGGGGTGGCAGGGGGACCTGCTGCTGCTGCTGCTGGGGCTGGACATGAGGCTGCGCGTGATAGGGCATGCCGGGACCCGGGGGCGGGGTACCACACTGGCTGGGTGCCGGGGTGATGCTATGGGGCGTGTCCAGCCCGTCGCCGGGCAGACTGACATCAAATATTGGGTTCTGGGGAGCGTCCACGTCCATGGAGAAGAGCTCGCGCTGGAAGTCGTCCTCGTGCGTGGCCGGGTGCTGGTGGTGGTGCATGGGCAGGCCTTTCATGCCCATTCCCGGGGCGCCCGGCATCGCGCCGCCCTTCTCCGTCCCCCTGGGGCGCTTCTTCTTCCCCTTCGTGCCGCTGCTGGGGCAGGTGCCTCCCATGCCGTCCGTGCGGGGAGAACCCGACGAGGAATTCTGCCGCTCTAGCGGACTGGAGCCATACAGTGAGGCGAAGTCCTGGGTGGGGTTGTCCTTCAGCAGGTTCATCAACATGGGATGGTTCTTTGTGTTGCTGGCAGGGGAGGACGTCGTGGGCGGGGTCTGGTGGGGCTGGGGGGCATTCTGAGAGCTGGGGCTGGAACCGACACTCCCAGTGATCTGCAGCAGACTGGTCAGGATGGGATTCTGGGTGACTTTGCTGTAGTCGTCCGAGTGACCTTGACCCTGCTGCTGCTGCTGCTGCTGTTGTTGTTGCAGTTGTGACTGCCCGGACGGCCCACTTTGGCCCAGGCACTCCCCTCCTTGAGCCTGCCCGCGGTTCATCCCAAACAAAGTGCTGATGGGCCCCGCGAAGTTTGGCCCCCCGGGGGGGCCTCCTCCGGTGGGCGTGTTGCCCCCGGTAAGCCCCGGCAGACCCATGGGATTGGTACCATCGGCCCCCGTGGCCATGTTGTAGCTGGGACTACCAGAGGGAGGCAGGTTATTTTTCACCATGATTTCCACCGTCTCCGCGATGAGAGAGAGGGCCGGCGTGTCTGCCTGGATGGTCTCTGCTTTCCTCCGAATGGCACGCATGGTCACTGGTATGGACATGCATCTGAGCAAGAGGTAATACACAATCAGCTAACTATGCTCACTGGTATAGACATGCATCTGAGCAAGAGAGGTAATAAACAATCAGCTAACTATGCTCACTGGTATAGACATGCATCTGAGCAACAGGTAATAAACAATCAGCTAACTATGTCGACAGGCATACAATTAAGAACAGACGCACCTCTGCACCACTTTGGTGATGAAGTCATCAGTGCAGATCAGAGCATCTGAGAGACCCTTGTACAGCTTACAGGCAACCTGTCTGGAGTCCACCACCTCCATCACCACTGGGGGAGGAAGCGCGATAAGACAAGAGGGTTCACGTCACCCGCTAACAGCGCGTAACGTGCAGTAAGGTACAGTATGCGCTCACCACAGACTAGCGACTCGTTGACAGGGTGCTGGAAGGAGACGCTGAAGCTGGAGTGGGTGAGCGGGCACACCTCGAACTGCAGTAGACCTGCACTGTCTGTGTGGGGAAGACGCCGTGGTGGTCAGCAACAACAACAACACGGCGCTACGCTATGTCCTCGTACTAACAGAAGGCCGCTCACCCTCCTTGACGCAGGTGCGCTTCACACAGCTGCCTATCAGGGTGTTGTAGGCCGCCTGATGCCGGATTATGTCCAGCAGGGCCGGGACCTGGGCCGGGTGGCGGAAGGGGATCTTGGTTACCAGAGCTCCCTGGAGCGAGCGGCCCTCCTGCACCGGGGCGTCGCCGTTGAGGAAGTAACAGTGCTGCTGGTCTGGCAACGACTGGGAAAGACGAGGGCTTTCAGTACAACTCTGGTATTGTGCGTGCATTCAGCATAATCGGGAAAGCAGCATAGCGATACTGTAATTGACCTATCACAAGCCTCGCCCATTTTTGCATGGCCTCCAATTACAGCTGAGCATTTTTGGAATCTGATGGAACCTTCCGTCAACTGCCTGTTGTCCTGGCAACCCCCCCCCCCCCCCCCCCCCCCCCCCCCCCCACAAACTCGGGTGTGTGTTTGTGTGTGTGTGTGTGTGTGTGGGGGGGGGGGGGCTTGGCATAGGTTCAATACATAGGATTTCCTCACAGAGTAGAAGTGCATGTTGTGCGAGGGCTGCGTCAGGGATCTCCCTTCCTCCAGGAGCTGGAGCTGGCTCTGGACGATGAGCTGGTAGAGACTAGTCAGGCCTGGCGAGCTCTCCAACACTGAGATACCTGGCAGGAGAGGTGGTGAGAGGTTGACGTGCACCTAGTTATGCCTAGTGGTGATGATGATATTAACAACAACGGCTGGAACCTAACACACTAAAACCTAAACAACAAGATGTGTGTGAGGAAGACAACTGCAAGCCAATTATAGGCAGTTGGCTTGACTACTGCCAAGTTAATAAACATTAGCTATTTATAGTAGCTGGATTAGTTAGTTAGTTTAGTTAGTTTTATTTATATATATATATATATATATATATATATATATATATCCAATAACTATAATAAAAGGTGCTCACAGATCCTGCGGAATAGACCGCATTTACAAAATACAACACTAATTCCACTTTAGTAGCGGCTGAAAGCCCACCTGTGGCACTGGCCATCCTTTGAATAAAGGAGAGGGAGAAGGGCATGGGACGGTTCATCTTGAGGAAGAAACAAGCAGGCAGGTCAACACAGTTGGAGTTGGTCACAGAGGAGAAGGACGGTGTCCTGAAACGCACAGCACATACCGTCAGTCAGAATGCCGTCTGATATTTAGACAGCATTCAGGATGGCTTTATGCTTCAAACATCGGTTTAGCCCGATTATCCACACAGTGTTATACTAGTTATACGTCTGCTACCGGTGGACTAGACAATGGCAGAGAATGGTGCATCGGTTCATGTAAATTTGTTTCACATATCTAATCCAGGGAGAAGTGATGTCATACCCCTTGTTGTCCACTGGGTGGGATCCAGTGATCAATGGAGCGATAGGAAGCTTGTAGATGGGAGTGGTTCCCTCAACCGTCACAGACACGCTGACCCCCAGTGAACGAGGCACTGCAAAATAAAAGCCCAACTTCATATACTAGCAATGAACAGTGTATTGGACAGTGATTGTGGTTGCGTTGTAAATCCTCTTGACAATTAGCAGATAGGAATACATTTCTTAAAAAGAACAACATTTTATTGTGAAGTTTAGTAATAACACACTCACCATTAGCGTCTATTATGTTGAGCTGTGTGCCTGTTCCCTCCTCAAATATGTCGTATGGGGATACGTAACACTGAAGGGATACCAGATTGCCGCCACTCCTGGGCGTCAGCAAGCCCACGCTACCATGAAGGATGGTCTCAACTGCGTTAGCATTGGTGGCTAACCTGTAATGCACAAACCATGCTGTTGATGTGAATAATAGAAATAAACCAGCTGATGGAGAAGGATGGAAAGTTTCTGAACGTACCTAAACATGTGCATCATCTTAGTGAGGTCAAGCTCCAGAGATTGTAGTGCAAGATACATCTTGGTTTTTAGCTTACTGCAAGATTAGAAGAAGCAGATATGTTTTATACTTATATAAACTCAGTTGACCCCAAAGCCAGGTTCGTTTGACTTGTGATCGCTCTGTACCGTGCCCGGGCGCAGCACGCTTAACCATTTGGTTGGACTGGGGCGCGGTACGCATCAGTGTGATAGCAAACGTGCCCGAGCATGGAACTGAAGTCATCGACGCGACAGTAGTTTCATTACGAACAGCATGGCGGCAAAGGGAACACTTTGGTCTAAGTGCAATGCTTATTGGAAATTAGAGCAGAAGAGAGTATTCAGGAGAAACTGGATACAACACACAATAACTATCACGACTTAGTCGTGGGTATCAAATCACTGAGCAGTGTCGGCAAAAGCTGAAAAAACTGCGTGCTCAGTATCTGAATGGGATGCACTCTGTAAATCTGGTAGCTCGTAGGAACATCAAGGACACATTCCAGTGGAACGATTACGTGGACAAAATAATTGGCCTGTAATAGACCAGCCAACCTAATGTTCTGGAGTAAGCCTGCCCTGGCCCTGAATGTTAAATGCAGTGTGAGTACAGGCTAACGGGGGAGTGGGGAGGAAGGACAATTGTGCTTGGGGATGGATCAAGGCAACTGGGCCAAGTGTGAGTACGCCCTCAGCGCAAGACTGAGTGCAGTTCAAATGAGGCTGTATTTTTTTAATTGCTAACAACATTAGTATTTGAAGATAATACTTATGAGGAGTAAATAATTGCCTTATTATGCTTCTATTCCTTTTAAAGATGGTCATGTATTATCCATTGTATGTTGAAGCAAGTTATGTTATGATGCAAAGTCCTATGCTTTACATTATTGTCTGTGGTGAATGTTTATATTGGTGGTATTATTGATCTGTTTTAGGCCGATCTCAACTTACTTGTCTCCAGGGAGCTTGTAAAGATTAACCAGTCCCTTAAGGTGTTTGGAAAATTCTTCAAAGTTCTTCTCACTGATAAGAACATAGAAGTAAAGAGGTTTGTGTTGGCCTTATACTTGTACAGTATTTACGTATTTTATAAATACACCTTTGTATTCAATGTCAAATACTGTACACATACAGTAACAATGCATATTCATTTATAGAATGATTTTTCTCACCTAAGGTGCTGAATCAGCTCGGGACAGCTCTGTGAAATGAAGATAAGTACAGAACACTTTAATTACAACAAATAGCAAAACATTTGAAAAAGAAAAACACACAACTTGAAAAACGTTGTTAACCCGAAGGTGAGTCAAATCCAAATCCTGGCATGTAAATAGCCGTTATAAATATTACAACTTCTACTGACAGGAAACATGTCTCAGAATATATTTCTCAAGGTTGTGTTCAGATTAATCAGGATATTGAATATATTCTTTCAATGTTGTTCAGACTAAATAAGATAGATACAGTGTGAAGACATATTAGACACTGTTGTAAAGGTAATACGAGACAAACAAACGTGATATCAAGTACAATGGACAATGACAAATGCACGCAGTCCTTTGTAGCCGGGCTGAATGCCCATTGAAAGCCATGTGGAGGCAGACATTTACCGCTGGGTTTTCTCCATGATGAGCCACCTTGACGTCCACTAGCTGGCCAGCGGTGTCCAGATGCACCTCCACATAGAACAGGTCTGATGTTATGTAACACTCTGTGCCCGTGGGGCTGAGGTGGGAGCTGAGCCTGGGGTGGAACAACAAAGAAATGGCGTCAAAGTCCCCGCTGTGCTGCATTCACATGGTGCTACCCGATTCACACAGACAAAGCCGGCACTAGCTCCATGTCCAGTGAATGTTAGTGATTCACTGGTAGTAATAGCATGCTACATTAGTGTATATCAAGCATTTAACAGCAGGAGCCGGTGAAAAGGGAAAAAACATACATGTTTTGTCGAGCGATGGACTCCAGACGGTCAGTCATAGAAGGCAGCGAAGACACTGGAGAACAATGACAAACAAATTAAGAAAAGTTATTTTTTATTTATTTTTTAAAGAAATGTGTAAATAATAACACTCTTTTGTCATAGCTAAACTGGGTTTTTACAATTTGCCGGAATATTTAAACAAAAAGTGTGAGTATGTGTTAAACGTGGTATGTTCCACCACACACATAGTACGTTCCATCTGTCACAGTGCATCTGTCACACCTTTGAGCGCTCTCTGTAAGGTCTCCAGGCAGTTCAGCAGAAGCTGGTGGCCTGTCACATTTATCGCTCCACGTTTCTCCTGAGGTACACAGTAAGAAAACACTGAGTTATAGAGGATAACCAAGGGGGTTCAAAATACATAAAAATATACGTGATCTGTCTTACCATAGCCTGTCGTACCACCTTGCTGGTCTCCTGCCATGGTCTTAAGGCATTGTGCTTCGTATGGAGCCTCTCCAGAAGGGCGGCCACTCGACTCTGCTTCTCTGCTTCTAAGACAGTTAGTGCCTAGTAGTTATTTTATGTTGCTAACATTTGTATTAACAAGACCTAACGTACTCAAGACATTTGCCATAAGCCTTTCAACAAGACTGTGAGAATAGTATTTTCATATACTAAATGTAATTGCATTCATGTAAAGTCATCAATGTGAAGCATCTCGGTTGGCTGGTTTCTTCTTGTTAAGTGGTGTCAACTCAGCAACTCATCTTTATCTGTGCAACATTATTAGATAGCTATGTAATCCATTGCTAGCGTATAGAGGAGTGTTTCCTCTATAAACTTACCATAACACATTGTCAAATACAACAAGCTTATGCTGAACGTGTATTAAACGTTACATTTTTCTTAAACGTAGTGAACGACGACTTTGAGAGATTTAGACAATTTAATAGTAAAAAAGTTAACAATATCTCAAACCCACTAACAAAGACATATGTAAACATGCTACGCTAACTAGCTTATGAGGTAGCAGTTAGCTTGATCTACCTTGTATTGGTATGGACAGTCTGCTACATTAGACAAAACATAAGTAGCAAAAGTTAAATTATGACCTGTTCCTTCTTCGGGTTTTGCCCTATCTCCGTGAGTTTGGCTGCCTCCTTGTTGAGCCGAAAGTGTAAGCTCTCTTGCTGGGCTACTGCTCTGCAGTGGAACCCCAGAAACCGCCGCGGCCATGGTACTTTCTCTCTCCCTGACACCTCCTCTCTGGGCTTCCGTAGAAGCTAGGAGAGGAGGTTGGGAAGCTGTTCATTCCTCATTCACCCTGCAATGTGAAACTGTTAAGAGCATTAAGGTTTAGCTTTCTTTCTAATTATCAAATATTATATGTTCAATAATATTTTTAAAGTAACTTATAGTGGTACAATCGTGGATCAAGACGTGTGTTTTACCGATAATACAATTACTTGTCAGAAAAAATACTCGGTTTCTGATGGACTGGCCAGCAGGTGGCGTTCGATCGCCATAAGTAAGTGATTCATGTTGTGCCAAGCTTACAGTAAACCGTGCTCCAAAATCCAAAGGATATTCTAGGCCTAGTAATTGGTGATTTGATTTCTACAACATAATCACAATGAAAAAGATAATTGTAGCCTATCTTATATGTTTATTTCATTACGTTAAAATGAAAAAGACCAACTAAAGTGCAATTTTAGATATTCTTAATTCATAAAACAATAGGCTCATAACAAATTAAGACAGTATGTGCTTCATTTAAATTTGGAAAGTATGTGCAATATGATAAAACCAATTAAAGTAGGCTATCCTTAAAAATCCCAAATAGCAAATGTAGCCATGTGTATGCGATACACACAATCACACACGCACATAAACACACACCTGAGCCAATTGGACAGCTGAGCCTGCAGTATTGAGGGCTCTCAAGGGAGGATTTTCCCACCAACCGTTATGACCTGCAGTAGAGAGGTGCAGAAGTGTGTGTGCAAATCCTCATGAATAGCTTATGCATGTGTATTTGTTCATATAGTACAGTTATATGTGCACACACACACACACACACACACACACACACACACACACACACACACACACACACACATACTGTATGGCTAGACAGCAAAAGGAGATGGACCAGACAGGCATCGTCTGAGACAGTAGGCAGGACCAGGGACAGACATGAGATAAGAAGGGAGGAGCCGTAATGTAATTGATGTGCCCACCAGGAGCTTTAGCTGGCTGCCTGGCATAGAAGAGGGACATGGGCACCACTGCCAAGGCAGCAGTAGGAGGAATAGGACAGGGGCCCAGACCTTAGGGAGCACAGTAGTGGGCTGAACACATGCCCATCTATCAGGGGCTAGTTCACCTTACAGTGCCAAGGGGGGACTCCCTTTTGTGCCAAGGGAAGCGGTGGCACAGTGGGTAGACCTTCCCTCAGCCTAATCCTGATTCTGTGTGTCATTGTTACGTCCGACTACAGTACTGTATAGGACAGCCTTCTCTATAGGCCGGCTGTGGGCAAGCTGGTGTGATGCACAATTGTCTGCTGTTTCTTACATTATCAATTGCTTATGGCATGTTGATCAAAATGAAATACAATGGATGTCTGTTGGATAGTCATACCCCCCAAATCATCTAGGCATTAGTTCATTGTTTAAGTCCATACATGCAAAATGGTTAAACGAGCTATCATTTGTATTAGACTATTATGTCTGGCAAGCATAGACAGTGCTGTATTCTGGGGCGTATTGTTACAGTAGTTGTATTT
>JAODLL010044272.1:20470-37587 GCA_026546735.1 Forbesichthys agassizii | reverse complement strand
GTAAGATTGCTTTGGATGTATAACAGTTACTTATGGCAACTGGAAAAGAATCAAAAACAGGATTCGTTGTACAGCCAACTTGTTCAGCTTAGGAGGCCTGCACTGGTTTATTGAAGCTAACCTTTTCCATCTCTACCCCAGCTCCTGTCTTTCTCTGCAAACTGTGAGTCATGAGTTTTTAAATGTTTAATAGCCTTTCCCCACTCTCCCGAGTGAATCTTAAATTTTCTCTTCTGCAACTCCTCCTACACCTTCAGCTTTTCTAGCCAGAAACAGCACAGCGTTTTTACTCCCTGAAAATCTATTATGGCCCACGTTTGCAACGCGGGTCCTCAGGCAAAGATTACCACCTACGGGAGACTTCATCGTCAATGTCTCACCACGCGTTAAACAAAGGTACCATCGGGGTGGTTAGGATGCATAAACATACTTTAATATGACTATTTATTCTGTGTATTACACCAACACTACTGCAAAACATTGTTCAGTATTCAATTCTAAGTATTCTTAGAATTGTTTACTGTATGCACTCAGTTGAACAGTTTCGGTCACCGGAGGGATTTGTGATGTAATTTAACCACAGAAAATCCTAAAAACATATTATTAAAGCAACATCAGACAGCTAAACTAGTGTAATAAAATGATTTTATATGCAGTATGTAGAGGTATTCACCTGCTCCCAAACATTATCTGCTGATCAGTCTTAAAATTAGTAATATAATATAATATAATGTGTGTACCTCCCCATTCAATGGAACGCGGGTCGTTCTGGTCTGGTCTAAAGGGTGAAAAGTCGCTCCCCTTCTTCCGAATGCCACTATGCTATACAGTAGCTGGCTTTTCTGAAAGTGCCTGTCTGTTTCTATGGACAGCTCCCCAGATGGACTTGTGACTAACAATCCATCTGGAATGTCAGGTTAACTGTGGTATAGACAAAACGATAAAATATATCAGCAACTTTACTGTTTGGTCTTTGGAACATCAACAGATCGTCTTTGTGCAGGATGTCAAGGGTGGCAAGTCTTTTGGTCGTTTTGAGATGGGTTGTCAAACGACCAAACAGATATACAGCAGCATTTAATGGAATCATTGCGCAACTAAACCAACATCTACCATGCCCTGCTTGTCAGTTTCCAAGCACAAAAATATTCTATCTGAAAGATGCTATTTTAACTTAATCCGCTTGTCTTATTTCAACATTGTTCTGTTATAATTATTTGTCTCATGTAAACTGGTACCCAACTGGAAAATACATCCTACAATAGCAACTCTCATGAGAGCTGTGCTAGCATTGCGCTTCAGACGTTTCGCTGACACATATCTCCAAAGGATAATTCTAATATGAAAATTCTAAGTAACAAGTACATACATTTATTTGTGTTTGCTGTGGAGGCTAAAAGTTATAATATAATCCTTGTATTCAAATCCTGGCTTTGATACAAAACTGGAAATCTGTGGATGGGAACATTTCTGAAAAGTTGAATTCCTTCAACAACTTCCTGAATGAGAAATTCAAGGTTATAAACATTTTACAAATTGATCCGAGCCGTGAGCTCAGTTGAACTAATTTGATTGGCGATGAGGTTACCTGGGGGACAGTAGAGAGAGAGAGAAGCTTGAGTGAACAGGTTGGTGAAAAAGGACTTCAAGCATCGTCAGACTCCTTAAATATGGGAACACTCAAAAATGCTCGATTGAATGTGAGCATTCGAATTTAAGAATGCTCACATTCAACCGAGCATGTTTGAGCGTTCTCAAGGAACAGTTCTCTGAAGGGTGAAAGTTCTAAAAATGATTTGATTATACTGGTGTTGAAGGGTCAAGTGAATTCATGTAATTTATAAAAGTGAATTTGATACAAATATTTCATTTTTTATTTTCACTTTATTTGAGGAAATCACCGTAGAGTCACTTTGTTAAGTACATTTTGGTTTGATTCATTATGGTTTTGACTTTGAATACCATTTCTGGCAGCAAATAATTTGTGTCAAAGCAGATTGATACTCTCAGATGTGATTTGATGAACAGTACATCCTGATTTATTCTGCAATTATATTGTTGTTGAATGTGTTTTACTGCTTGTAGAATATATACCCATCCCTAAATTCAAAACTGTGCTTGAAAACTCAAATACATCTTGTATACTAGAGTACATCTAGCCAAAAATAAAATAATACAAATACATTAATAAATAAACTGGTTGGGAGCTAGTCAGTGAACCACTGCTAAATTAATGTCCAGGTGGGTTGTCAATTGTATTGTATAACAAATTATTTGAAGGTGGTCCAATCATCTGAAAATGTCTTGGAATACATATTAGCATTGCCTCTATCTCTAATGATTTTGAATGGATTATTACAAACTTGAAATTCCAGTTAACAGAACGGAGTGATTAAATAATCCACAAATGTATCTCTTATATTGCGGCCTGGAAGATGCAGTTGCAATATTAGCTTTTCTTTGATCACAAAAACAGGCAAATATTGCATGTAAATTGTAACACCAACTAAATTTCCTTTTAACTTCTTGGAAAAGTCTATCCCCTGTACTAAAATAAGTGGCTGTTAAAATCTCATAACACAGACAGAGCTTTCATACCCCCAGATCATTTAAAGATACTTTACTCTGATTTGTCTTTACTTCAGTGACACTAAGTTGAGAGGCTGTAATTAATGTCACTGTTAACTGGGGCATTGCCTGCATGTAACTCTGCCTTCTTCTTTGTGTTTATCAAGTTGTCTTTTATTGAAATACTAAGCTGCACTTCCAAAACTATATGTAACTACACCAAAAATGTTTTATAATAATAACAAACAGATACATTGACATGTATGTCTATGAACATTTAAGAAGTAACAAGTTGAGTAGAACTGTGTTGTAATGGCCTCTGAAGGTAATTAGAATGTGTGGGTTTGTAAAGATAGAATTAAAGTACGTAATGTTCAGAGACAAGCCTCAATCCTGAATTCTATGCCAGGTAGTAGCGTATCATCTGAGATGATGTTATTGTATGTTGATTTGTGGGGGTTTTTTTTGGTGTTGGATTGGTTGATCAGTTCATTGCTTCTTTGGCATGTGATCAGGCCTTTAAAAAGGACACCACACCCCTGATGCGTTACAAAAACACTGTTGTTTGGGTTGGAAACATAATGTTATGTTTGAAACATAAACAGTGAGCAGGGGCAGAAGATGGTCTCACAGGAATGCACCTACTACTGTACAATCAAGTTAGGAAGTGTGTGCATGTATGTGTGTGTGCACTCCCATGCGCGTGTGTAATTCTGTGAGTGTAATCACCATAGTTAAATAACTTTTGTATAGATTTTATTTGCACTTCTTTTTACTGTAGACACTATAAAACTAAAGCAAATTGCTACATTAAGTTTATTAAATAATATACGGAGGCGTTTGTGGTGAAAAACACTATAAATGTCATATGAAAATAAGCCAGGCATACAATTCAAAACAATCTCTCCAAAACAAGACAGTAAAAGTGATCTTTAAAAAAAGTCCTAAACAATTATCTTGCTGACTTTTTATTATATTTTGCCAGCTGGGTTTGCACAGAAAAAAACACAGGCTTGGATGTGGAACAGCCAGAAAGGCCTTGCCCGAGGCTGTACTCAGCCTCACACAAGCGCCTATGATGTAACATCTTTGATGTAGATCTAACTGCTTTGAAACTGGCCAGTAAAATAGCTGCCTTTTGTCTGCCTGCATTACAAGCATGTTGACTTTTTTGTGCAGCACGGGTCTTATTAATAGTTTTATAATCTTACCTACATTTTCAGATTCAGGAAATGTTAAATTTCACAAAAGCAATTGGTACCACGCATAAAAAACACATGCACACAAAACCACCCAATACTTATATTTAGTAATATTACTGTGCTTGGCAGAGAAAAAAAAAACGTGTTCCCCCCACATGCACAAGAGTGAATATCTGCCAACACATAGACAGAATGTGTACAGAGGATTCTCTTTCCCCCCGCTGGCTTCTGTGACTGATCCAGGACTCAGCAACTTGTCTCATGTCTCACCTCCCTAAACTCCCACACCGCTGGCTGCTCTTAGCAACAACCTGGCGGTCAGATGGGCTTCCGCAGACCAGTAGCACTCCCTATGGCTCCAAGGGCTTGTCACTGAAGGCGTTAGCTGCCAAGGGGACAGCAGAGACTGCAGGTTTATTAAACTTCTTATTTATTTTTTGGTTTCCAGCTTCCTGCACTGTGCCTATCAGCTCTGCTATCTCTAGCTAGGGGAAGGGGTGAATGCCAGAATAGCGCCTCACCACCCTGCATCAGCATATGTCAAAAGCACAACATGTTTGTATCTATTAAATCTGCTGTGGAGTGAGTGGGCGGAGGGGAGCTCTTATGTAATGTTAACCCCATAGGGTGTGCTCGATATGCTAGGAGCACGGCGTCTGCCTTAGCCCCACACCAGGAATGGTCATCAACGCACAGGCTTTACCGGGCACTGTTCATTCACTCCATGCGCTAATATGGCCATCGTACATGCGGAGTGGACAGTCCGCCCTCCTGGAGTCAAAACTCACACTGCTGTCACAGCCCCCCCCCCCCACCTTCCACTCCTACCTCTTGTCCCTACAGCGCACATCTCCCCACTCTGCTTGTGCTTTACATACAAACTCGGAGCCGTCTTGGCTCGGAGATGTCTATTTATTTTGTGATTGTTTTGTCGCCTGCTTATAGGAATAGCAGCATGAGAGCCAAGGATGGGACGACTGCATTATTTACCGAGTGTATCTGAATATGAACACATTTGAACTGCAATGCTAATTTAGCCTCTCCTTATAGGCATATTGTCTGTAATATACTCTAGGCTCTTTCACATAAAAACAGGGTAGTTAAGAGATGGGGTATTTAGTGATTTGTTTGAAAGAAACACTGTTTCTTTTAAGAAAATGGTTAAACTTGGTTATTTATCTCTTGTTTGTTTCATTGACTTAATTGTATGACTTTCCTCATATTATAATACTGCTTCTAGCATGAGCAAATATCCTTTTGGAGGTGAGGTGTGGGAATAGTTACTGTAGGGCCATGTCATTGGTTGAGAACTGACCGGTTGTGAGAAATGACCCATGTATCTGTCGGATCATTGAGGAAGAATATATCCACATTCTTCATAAATGAACAAGAAACCCTTTTCTCATTCGTTGAATGATACATACATTCTTCCTCGATCATTCATCTCGGTCGTCAGTGACTCGTGACATTTTGGAAAACCGGAAATGTCACTGGCTGAACAACTTATACAAAGATTGCTGAGAAGTCCTTTTACTGAGCTAGCCTATAACTAATCCAAAGTCTACCTCTCTCTCTCTCTCTCGCTCTCTCTCGCTGTCTCTTGCTCTCTCATGTATACTATGCACATATACATTCTCAGCAACAAAAGGGGGCTGAGAGCACAAAAGCCTGGGGGTCTCAGTGGGTTGTCTACCATGGGGAAGGTGGATTTTAAAGTGCATACACCTCTGTCTCTCACTCTTTCCCTCTCACACACTGCTTTTTCATCCTTTACTCAGAGCACTATGGGATATAGACTTGACCCGCTACAGTCATGAATAAATGTCAACCACGTGTTCAGGCACACACACACACACACACACACACACACACACACACACTTTCCTGGAGAGTCTTTATGTGCATAAAGATAAATTGGCTGCCAGTCAGGTTAAGCCAGGGCCACCCTACAAGTTTTTTTCCAATTCGTATGCTGTATCATGAAAAGACTCAGCATTAAACTGAAAGCAGTACTGAACTTTTTGTTAAACCCTTGTCTATATTTTCCTTCCTGAAGTCATTCCCGCCACCCTTCATTTGCGGTATGTAGGCTAGACCCGTAGTTCGAAGTAGTATTCTTCTGCCTTTGACTGATGTTGTTTGGGAAAAGCATTTATAGTGTCTACAAAACGATCTCCATTACTGGTACTGACTTTACACAATGTGTTATGAAATAGAAGCAATCAATTAACTTTGAACCCATGCTGTATAGTATTTTTGGAGTGCAGATTCCCTACCATCCCTTCCAGCAAAACACCCAAATGTGTAGTGCTTTACAGTAAGTCTTAGGGGAGCCCCCTGCTGGATGCAAGCAGTATAACAGTCTTTTATTAAGATACCACAGATGGTTATCAAGTCTTGTAGGGAGAAATAACCCCTGGTTAACTGATATGTGAAATACAGCCTGCATTATCTCACACAAACACACGCACGCGGTATATACTTGTTAAATTAATTGTATTGTTTCGGTTGTAATGTTGGCAGCATTGAGTTCATCCACATATTACCAACAATAAAGGCTTGACTGACCTATAACCATATCTTTATTATTTCAACCTCACCCACAGCAGTAAGTGGCTTTATAATTGTCAATTACCTCCAGGCTACTGCTGTTCTCTGCTGACCCCTACAACCTTCTTCATCTGCCTCCGACAATAAAAAGAGGAATTCTACCCTTCTGCCCTTTCAACCTTCCTCCACAATTGTGCCAACCACAGGCGTGTGTGATTTCCTGTAGCCCTGGCGAAACGCTGCGCTGTGCCACCGATGGATGTGACAAACATACGCTTATCATTTTGTGTCCGGAGGTCCTGCTATGCCGGCCAATCTACGCTCTGGTCGTCTGCAGCTAAATCACCTCAACACCCACCCACACTGCACAATAACAACACACACACACACACACACACAGCGAGGAAATATATTATGCCAAGCAAATCTGGCTGTAAACACATTTACAGTTTATCCTAAAATACAATATCTTTAAAAAAGGTGCATGGAGAAAGCCACATTCAGTGTATAGCATTTGTGCACAAATCAGACTATATAAATAAAGGCACACATAAATGCCGGTGTGTGTGCGTGTGTGTGTACATCTTCGTGTGTCGGTGTGTTTGCACGTGCTTTCATGTCCTATAGTATAGCAGTAGGTTAGGGAACACAATGTGATAAAAACCAGCAATAGAAAGATAATGCATCAGGCCCAGGGCATCATGCAAACGGAAAACATATATGAAAAGACTCATATTAATAAGGAATGCAACAAGGTTAATGGCACATCTGCCTACATGCTCAGGGAACCTTATTTCCTGTTAAGTGGGCAACTCTGTATTTCACAAGAGTCCTTTGAAACAACTAGGAAATAAATGGGAACGGAAGGAGGTCACCGGGGAGGTGGATAGATAGGCCAGGTGGGAGGGAAGGAGCGAATGAACCGTGAGGTTGAAGGATTGGAGAGGACAGTTAGAAGCAGGTGTTACGTCAGTGAGATCACGGGGCGGTTTGAATGTTCATGATCTCCCTGCACCTCTCTCAGCAGTGAGGGGTAATGAGTAAATAGCTCTGTCTATATTAATTTCTCTCTGCCGGTTTCATTTTTAAAACGCGTACCCAATCGGCCTTTTGCCTTTGATCAGTGTGATTTAGCCTGAGTGAAGGGAGTAAAAGGATCAGTGATTTTTATCGCTGCCCTCTCCTTTCCATTACGTGCAGTGGAGTCCCATTTATTATTTACCATGCGTGGTAATATCATAACTGTTGCGATATGAGGCTTATAAACCCAAGATACACTGTCAGAATGGAGTAAGTGGCTCACTGAATTGGCCTAAACTATTCCGTGATTTGCTTTCCTGACCCAAGACAAGGACAACTGACACAATCGCTAATGCCAGGGTCAAGTGTTTGGTTTTCACATCACTTAACCGAGGACGTTTTTCTGTCATAAGTCACCTTCGCCTTTATCTGTATTTTTATATCTGGATTGTGACTTGGACAGCTTCACGTACTGTCTATAGTCTGTAGTATTAAATACAGACTCTACAGTTCTCATTAAATGACTATATTATATTCTGCCACAAGGTGTCACACTAAACACACCAACATCTCAAACCAAAACAAATGCTTCATGAGCCACACTCACACACGCACACACATTAACTTGGCACACTGCCAGCCAGGCTATGAAAAACTAAAGAAAGTCACCATGTGTGGATAGTAGAGTCACCTAGTGGATAATAGAGGTCTTCACTGGTCCTCCAAGACTCGACCCGAGATTGTTTTTATATAATATATAATTATATTGATATTGTCACATCCTTTAAAGGTTGTTTATTATTTTGGTATTCAACTTTTGGACCCGAACTGGTATGGGTCTCTTTATAAAAAAATCCTACGGGTTTGTCAGTTCAGATCGGATTGCAATTTATACGATTTTAATTCATGCAAATTGGGTAGGGTGAAAAATGCTTTAATTCATTTAGTATTTAGTCACTTTAGTCACTGTATTTAGACTGTGGCCTCACAGCAAGAAGGTCCCAGGTTTAATGGGCACATTTATATATCGCTTTTATCCAAAGCGCTTTACATTCATTACACATTCAAACACCAATGGTGATTGCTGACATGCAAGGTGTGACCAACCACTGGAAGCAGTTAGGGGTTAGGCATCTTGCTCAAGGATACTTACAGGTAGGTCAGCACTGGGGTTTGAACCCACAACCTTCTGGAAGTCTATCACTCAGACCATTCTGCCCCCCTTTCCGCGTGGACTTCGCATGTTGTCTGCATGGGTTTCCTGCAGGTGCTCTGATTTCCCCCACTATCAAAAAACATGTCAGGTTCATTCTCCAGTTAGTGCTATCTGACCAGTGACACTGCCAACAATCTGGAGTTGGTCCCAGGTGCTGCACTGTTGCTGCCCACTGCTCCCTTGAGGGATGGGTTAAATGCAGAGGATCAGTTTGGCTATGTGTATGTGACCATAAAAGCACCTTCGCCTACAACCCAGAGGGAGTATGATTTATTTATCCGCTCCGGATGCTGCTGCAATAATGTTAAAAATATTATATAATTACAACATGTAATTTCCAACTTCAGTTGCAATGGGAATCTATGACCTGATACTGGACAATGCCCCCACTGTGCCAACATGCGCAGTAGCAAAAGACAATGTAATATATTCAGGTGCGCTTTACTGTCTGTTTTTTTAAGTGTAGACACACACACACACACACACACATATGCACACAAACACACTTTCTCTCTTGATAGCCGCTGAAGATTTTTGAGAGGTTCATTTATACCTCCCTCCCTTGGGATGTAAGTGCTATTAAACATGGTGCCTCAGTCACACCTTTAGCAAGTCTGCTGACAGTGTAGATCAATTTGATTGCAAAGACACCTGTTACTTCCTTCCATCCTGAAACTAGCTCAGTCAGGCTTCCATCACCAACCATGGCAAATTAAAAATATGTTTTCAAAAGCTTTAAAATGTTGTTGTGGGCTCATTTGTGCATGTTTTTCTTTGGCACATGAGGTAAACAAGTGGATTCTTTTATGGGTGGAGCAAATCAGTGATTAGTAGCCTACTACAGAGAGATTTCTCAAATGCTTTCTCTGGATTATTGTTCCGGATCTCACAGTATCCAGTCCTTCCCTTCTCCACTGTGTGGAAGCTTAAAATTGGAAATCGTTTTTTGAACAGACGTCTAACAAGCACACTGCCATCATCATACCAGAACCAAGGGAACAGGCACAATATGCAGATGTGATGGTCACTCATTCAGATATGCAAATCCCGGTCCAAACAAGGACCACGACAATAACCGCGCACAACAGATACTTGTTCAAAGCACCGGCGACATTTGTTCATTCATTTAATTTGCTATTCCTGTTTTGATTTATTAATTGCTGTATTCTGAGTGTGCCGAGCCTTTTGTTATTGTTGTGGTCCTTTTGGCCGTTTGTCTGAACCAATTACGGATGATCCTCCAGGGGTGTGACCTGAACTCCTCAGATGTTGGTTCATAATCTACTGATTCCTTTCATCTCTTGTTGTGCGTACGTGCGTGCGTGTGTGCGTGTGTGCGTGTGCGTGTCCAACAAACAAGCCAATTGCAATTGCATAAATGAGGGGATCTCATTTACAAATCTCTCTGGCTCAATGGGGTGGTCTCCAACTCCTTTCAATTACCCCCTCTGCAGGCCAACCTCTCTCCTCACTGTGCCAGGCACGCTCTCGGATTCATTGGTCTCATACATGTCTTTCTTCTTTGTGGTATACTCTCTCATGTGCGGTACCCCCCTCCTCTCTCTCTCTCTCTCTCTCTCTCTCTCTCTCTCTCTCTCTCTCTGCCCGTTTTTGTCTGTCTACATCTTCACTCCCTATTTTGGTCATTTTCAGTCACTCTGTCTGTTTATTTCTCTATCGCTCTCCCAGCCTCTCATGTAATCGTTCTCTCAGTCACTCTTGCAACGGCTTTCTCGCCTTGTCTTCCTCAGGACTCTATCTCTCTTGTTTGTAGTGGTGTTGTTAATAAAACGCAAACCTCATCAAGAGAAGCAGTCTGCTAGATTACAATGTGGTTTTGACATGTTGTGATTCTTCATAAGATTAAATATAAAATTGTTTTGATCGTATCGTACTGATCAGTGGGTGTGGGTCATACCTATTGAGTGACAAGCCCTCCATCCACAATTACCATTGCAACTTCATTTATAAAAAAAGAAATGCTTTAGACAGTAAATAGAATCACTGTCATTTATCTATATTATACATAGAACACTTTTGAGGGTAATTAATAATGTCTGTGTTCATCTATACTGTGCAGTGTGTGTCTATGTATATATTATATGTGTGTGCACAATGTATTTATGCGTGGGTGCAGCTGTATGTATGTATGTGTGTGTGTTCGTATAACATGCACGTGTGCACATGCATGCGCGGGGGTTGTGCCTCTTCATAAAGCAATTTTGACTGCTTTTCTACAGTCTTGACACATCTAGGTTCAGCTAATGCAGATAATCAAGGCTCCTTTCACAATCCACAGGCATGAATATTACCCTGACAACCAACCCAGGTAACAAAGAGAGCGGAGCGAACTGGAGAAAAATAAAGAAAAGGTTAAAAGTTTGTTTTTGCCGTCCTTTTCATCTCAAACTTCCAGCGCAAATAAAAATAGCCGTTTGTGTGTCAAAATGTACACTGTCAAAATGTATACCGGATAGTGTTTTTTTTCTAGTGTCATGTTAGCCCAGATGTAAGTGTAGGCTTGTGTTCACAAAGTGTCTCTTAAAAGCAGCTCTTTCTTTCTTAAATGGAAACAAAATAAAATGGCATCAAACACATTGGCATGGGATTTGCTTGTTCAGCAACAATGATGAAAGCATTGTGAGCAAAGAAGACGCCAATACTTTGCAGAAATTAGTTTACCGACTTTAATCACTTCAGACTCTGTACGTAGAGATGGATGTTATGTGCAGTGCTTCTGTCTGTTTGTGTGAGAGTGTGTTTTGTTGCTTTTTCAGTGATTGCGGGTATAAACATTTGAGGAAATCCCCTACCTTCCAGAAGTACGCAGTATGCGTGTGCACATGTTATTGTGTGTCAAAGTCAGTATTTGGATGTAGTATATTAATGGAATCTATACATCTACTTATTCCTGAGTAAATGATGTATCTACAATTATCAAAAGTGCCACATTTACAATAAGTACGTTTTATTAATATCTGTAATCAAATGTATATTTACTTTTATAACATATTGCTACATCAGTAACTTTAGTATGAGAACATGTTCAGTGAAGTAACAGATTGAGGTGAAACTCTGACTTAATTGTATATTTAATTGCCCTTCAGTTTTGGGAGAGAGACTATAAGTGTACTCTATGCAGAGATATGAAAATAGAGAGTGACATAAAAATAAATTGAAGAATAGTGCTATAGGATATTTTATTTTCAGAGTTACGCTCTCTTTGCCTTTCTTGGCAGCTTTCTTTCCCAAACTTTCTCCAATTTATTCAGAACTTCATCAAATGACAAACACAACTTTGTTCAGGAGGTGTACAAGGTATAGGCAGGATTTGAAAAAAAAAAAAAAGCACTGAAAAAGAGGGAGTGGGAAAAACTGCTCTCACAGGGTTGAGTTGTTATACAGCTCTGGAAGGAAACCATTTAAAAAAAATGTCTGTAATGGTTTCAGTTGGTTTGAAAACATTGCTTACTTTTTTATTGTTTTCTCTGGGGTTTATTTGCACCGAGGCTCAGATTTTCCACATACTTAATAGAACCCTACTTCAAAATCAGTGTATGAAAGCAAAGTGAAAGACGTGAATTGTATTGAATTCATGTCACACAATGTATTGTGCAGACGTCTACAGTTATGGCATGAACATGAATGGACTGGATCAGATTACTTTGAAATGTAGTAAATTACCAAGGGCAAATGCATGGCAATTTTTTTTTCTAGAAATGTAATCATAACATATTGCACCTTAATATTAAAGTATAATGCAGCCTCAAAACATTTTAAATGCAAATAAAATGCATTTTGCATAGTTAGCATTTACAGTTGAAACCAAATTATACTTACAAAAACAATACTTGAAACTCTTAACACAGCAACACACCAACCTCATACAATTATATACAAATATTACATTTTCTTGTCAAAACCACAACTTGTTAATTAAATACTAACTCTACATTTCAAAATGCAAAAAACTTTATCTACTGTATCAAAACACTGCAATCCTGACTCAAAATTGCATAATTGTGTCAAAACACTAGCATGTTTTCTTTCCAAGAGGAACAGATAGTAAATCATGCTGCTGACACCTATTGTTATTGTTAGTTTTTTTATTATTATTATTATTATTATTATTATTTCGCCAGATTTTCAGGTTTCGGCATGTTCCACAAGTAGCGTTTGCACGAAATGCTGCTCAAGAGAATCTACATTGATTGTCCAAACTGTGTGGGCACCACAAGTGAAGATTAATCCAATCAGCTTTCAATAACAATTAGACAGGGTTATCAAAGGCACACAATCATGAAACCTGACATGTATGAAGGCGCAAGTGTCAGGATGATGTGTTAAAAAGATTGTCCAGATTGCTCAATAGGGGGCACTACAGTCATCAGTTGAATATTTCAGCTTTAAAATGTCAACAGTGACTGTAGTAACTGCCATATGTCCATGAACTTGGTGTCAAATTATGCAGCGTCTTGCAGATGATAAAGCTGTAACTCGCAAACCATTACTCCCAGAGAGTAATTGGGCACATCAATAGACTTGATAGGAAGTCCTCTATCCCCGATTCGTCCTTTTTAGCCATGCTTGTTTTTGATTGGCTAATATCTTAAACAGCTATAACTCACCAACCATTGGTCCTAGAGAGTAGTTAGGCACATCATTGGATTTGGTAGGGAGTGCTCTATCACTGGTGTGGTCGTCATGCTGTTCTCTTAATGGCTCAGATCTTACACGGATATAACTCGCAAACTGTTGTCTTGTCATTGCACTTGGTAGGGAGTGGTCTATCAATGATTGGGACTTTTTAGCAATGCTCGTTTATGATAGGATAAGATCTTTAACAGTTATAACTCGCTAACTGTTTGTCATATAAAGTACTTAGACATAGCTTTAGAGTCAGACTAAATTTTTGGCTTGATGGTCAAATGTGTGCATTTTGGAAACAAACTATGTAAAAGTGAATGAGTCACCTTTGCTTTAGTATACCGTAAAATCTAAAAAGATTATATGTGACACAATTGCAGAAGTAAAAGCTTGATCAGCAACATGAAATTGCAGCCAGTGATCCACACATAATCTAACCTATGTGACTTCAAAATGTGTAACAGTACAGTCCAAAACACAAATTTAGTGAAACAGAGGAAAATACACTAAAATAAACTATAATTAAAGGGAAAGAAACAAAAATGCACAGTTTTGTTCCACAGTAATCCGTACACTCTTCAACATCCATAGGATATTCAGCAAAAAATATGCTTTCCTTTAAACATCACCATTCTTACTTCTGTCCCCCTTTATTTCTCTTTCTCTCTTGGTCTAGCCCTACTCCTCTCCCTGGCCCAACTACTTCTTTACCTTGTTCAGACATTATTTATTTCCCTTTTGAGAAAGTTGTTCTGTATCCACACTAGATAAACTCAATCCTTTTTACTGCTTTGTGTTTGTCTGCGTAATTGAAAGTATTACACCTGGCTATGTCTCTAATTGAGATTAGATTTAGCTGTGGTTGATATATTTGACACAAATTACAATACTGTAAATCAAGCTATATCTCAATGATATGTTATTTAAGAAATGCTTATAATCTGTTCCAGTGTAGATGATGAGCTGCTGTTGTTGCAGAGGTAGAGGCTTTACAGTATATACAATATTTACAGTTTCAAACATTATGTCTTCATTTCTGACATGTGTGCAAGCATTTGTAAAAAAGAGAGAGAGATCATTTTGTTATTGGGTAAGCTTGTAAAGACAACATTGGCATTTTAGAAATGTATGCATTGACTGCATAGTGTGGAAACAACATGAGTTGTGTTAATGGTATGGTCATGAACTGACAGATGTTGGGCCAATTGTGTTTAGAGTTTAGAAAATGTGACTACGGATTTGACAAATTAATGTTAGCGGTAGAAAACAACTGTAAGAGCATGGTGCAGAAGGAATTCAATACAACTAAAGTAATGCATTCCTTCCATGATGTGTATGTAATTAGCCGGCCGTATCTTTGTTGACAACATACTTTCCTGTTAGGGAAGTTAAATTGAAGTAACTGCTTCTCATTGTGTAGCTTCAATTTGAAGGCAGTAGATCACATGGCAGACATCAACTATCCCTATATTCAGCCTACACATGCATGCACTGGAAAGAGCCATATGAGCCACCTGTTATGATTTCTGTCATCTTTATTTACACTCCCATCTTTGGTCAAGCACCCCAGCTGCCCTCCCTATTGTTTCCCATCGTGTGTGATCTTCTCACCCCTGCTGTTGTCTATGACAGTGCCTCCCCTCTGTGCTCCTGTTCCTCCTCCTCCTCTCCTCCTCCATGCATGTTTCGAGGAGCTCTTTCATGCTTTTCTCTCATCTCTGCGCACTCATCCTTCACTAACAGGGAGATGCAGTACCATTCCTTCCCTATATACTCCCTCTTGTGGCACAGTGAGATCCCCGTGTAGGCTACATTCTGCTCATATACTGCACTACAGTATAACACCGTGTGGCAGTAACAGGAATATCCTAATATTGCTGCGTGTCATTACTCAAAGTAAGGAAAAGCCCTACATGGCTAGAAGTATTACTGCTATAAAGGTTAGTGGGAGGGAGTTACTAAAATCTCCCAGGAACGTTGTGTGTGTGTATCTGTGTGTGTGTGTGTGTGTGTGTGTGTGTGTGTGTGTGTGTGTGTGTGTGTGTGTTTGATAGACAGTGTGAGAATACTGCATATCTTGTGTGTTTGGTTTTTTGTAGTGATTCAAAAGGCCATACTGGGTCAGCCTGTTTAGCAGCTGAACACTAGAAACATCTCAGCGTCTGCCAAACAGTCTGGAATGACTCTCCATTCAAACACTCAGAGACATATTCAGCCTGACCGTGTCCAATTTCCCTGACTGGCTCATACGACTTTGGTGATATCATAGGAGACATCATAAATCATCCAAAATCGATAACTTAAATTTGAATGGATCCACTGCCCAGCCTTAGAATTAGCAGGCCTACAAGCTAAAGGCTTAAGTGGTGAACAATTCACCATTACATTGCAGGCAGCAAAATGCTGTCTCCACTAGCAGCTATAGTGCAGAATTGCTCAACAGACCAAGGCTAAGGCTTTGGGGATCCAACATTGTTGTAGTCATAGGTCGTTGTTTAAATGTGTAATGTGTTTTGTTTAGACCTATGTTTACACACCAACAGGCTACAGCAAGCAAATATGCTAGCTCACAATATTTCACGTTTAGATAAGTATGTTAGTTTGTTTGTCCATTGTCTGTGCATGTGTCTCATTCCCGAGTCATTGTGTTATTAATGAAAGATAATAGAGTAGAAGACAATATGTGTAAAGCTCAGCCCATTAGGCTATCTGAAGCAGTCACCGCAACATCACTTAACTAACTTTAATTGAATCCCAACAGGCTGAAGAAACACTATGAAGTCAGCCTTTGGTATGTGTGTGCGCGCGTGTGTGTACATACTGCTATACAGAGCTGTATAGTGCAATAGCCCTTTCTGCATAATTGTGCAATCTCCGATGTCTAAACATGTCAAACAAATAAGAGGAACAAGAAGCGAACTATAGCTGTAAAGCAGAATGATTATCATCGCGAGGACTTAGAGTACATCCATATTAGCTTTTATTTCATTTCATGCTCCTTTTTACTTGTTGACACAGTTCCTTGACTTCTCAATGCAATGTATTTGACAAGCTCAGGTGAAAATACCACATAAATTATGTAGAATAGCACGATCACAACTCCACCCCGCCCTGACTTCTACGTAGCTGTGTTGACATGAGGCTACAACTGCTTCACTGCTGACTTCTAGTATACTCATACAGCGGCAAAACGCAGCTTGAACATAGTTTTATGGGTTTTGAACCACATATATTCAGCAGTGTTTTCAAGGTGTTAATATTGCGCATGAATCCCTCCTCACTGTCCAGACTACAGTAAAGGATACGGAGGCAGAATCGTTTGTTGTTGTTCGTGTCAACAAAATAAATACAGCAGCAGCTTGGTCACACAGCCCTGTGTAGGAATCATGTTATGCGTTGTTAACCAGCCATGTATCTACTAAGCACATTATTTTATGAATAAAGGTTAAATTATACCATAGCATAGCAACATCGCAGCCGTCCTTTCTCGCTAATGAGTCATATACCCATAAGCAGGTAACACATTGATAGCACGAAACCGCAGCAGTTCTTGCCGTTAAGTTAAATAAAGACATATTCTATCTTTGTTATTATCACGGACATAACGTTGTTGTTAACATAATGTTTTGCATGATATGACTGATCACTGATCCAGATAAAAGCATTATTATCTCGCGGTACCAAAAACAGCAATCCGTTTCCGGCAAGGGATACAATTTCAGTATGACATGCGAGTGCGTCTTTAGCAACTAGCAATGTTTAGGTTAAGTAAATCAACACAACATTATTCAAGCAGCCTATTTCTAATCTATTTACTGTTACTGAACAATAGCCTATATTAATCTAATGTAGTTATTGGTGTATTAAAGTTCTTGATAAGGCTGTCCTGCAGACTGTGTTTATGCTATGTTAGC
>JAODLL010044272.1:0-20370 GCA_026546735.1 Forbesichthys agassizii | reverse complement strand
ATTAATCTAATGTAGTTATTGGTGTATTAAAGTTCTTGATAAGGCTGTCCTGCAGACTGTGTTTATGCTATGTTAGCAAATGTTGAAAATTAAACTTTTACTTATGGTTTGTGTACTTGCGATCAACATCAGTTCTTTATCTTGTATATTTTGCTATATACTATGATACGTGGCTGGGCAGCCATATTCTCATAGGGGCTTTACCATATCTGTGTGAAGTTGCGTTTTCTACACACTCTTCTCTTATTCAGCTGTTTCCCTGACCCTCTCCCATTTTTAGCCAATACAGACCAGGAAGCTAACAGTCCACTTCAAAAGGCTTACTACTTCTCCGTGTCAAATCGACATTACTAATTCCAAAAACAACTAGAAATACTTGTTTTTCATGGATTGGGTTTAAATAAAATATTGAGCGCTTGTAAACCGAGATCAGGGCATTTCAGCATGTATTTAACATTTTGAACAGAAAAAGTGTTATAATCCACCAATTAACTGTATAGTCAGCTTTTGAAAGCTAAATTAACTAATAAACTTTTTGTCAAAATCAACAAATATGTAATTTGCTATTTTACCATTCTCTGTGCATGTTGAAAAAATAATCTGAAACTTTGACACAGCCCTGGCTCGATAAAGCCCTGGTATAGCACTACGCTTTGCTTCACAATGCATTTCGAGAAGTGATGTGTTTTGATTTGAGCTCGTTTACTTGACTGACCCTGCCTTTAAAGTGAGTTCTATGACCTTATATGGCAAATATACCATTCAGTTCAATTGTATTATTACATCTACTGTGCATCATGTGTTATGCACCTCTGATTTAACTTGTTCTACTCTATATTATGGTATTTGTAATTTTAAAACAATGATATGCTCAGCTCTCTCCTGTGTGTGATAATGTTACTGTAATATTAAAGACAATTAAGAATTACTTCACAGCTGTTGCACTTTGTCTCACTTGTTATGTTGACTGCACCTGTGAGGTATCAGAGATACTGAACACTGGGAAAATAAAAATGACTCTTCATGCTTTCATTGAAAATATATTTGAATTGATATTCTTTTGTCTTATTTTTTTTTCATTCGTCATTGATCAAGCCCACTCAACTCTTGACTGCTCAAATCAAAACAAATATTTAGATCTAACAGCAGCTATGAAAAGAAGAATTAGAACAAAACAATAAGAAGTTAATTTGTACATACAGTTCCAGCAGTTTCATTGACCATGAGCAGTGGTTCTTTAAGCTAATAACGTTCAAATGAAAGTAAAGCTTTAGGAACTGCAGCTGAGGCAGAATTACATACTGAAGTTCCCTTGAGCAATCCCAGAGGAAGGGACATCTCATGACTTCCACAGAAGAAGCCATGCATCTCATCCTCAGAGACCACAATAAAAAATAAAATAAAATAAATGTGTTAAAACTTAAATAACAGCTGTTCTGGCATGTTGTATGTAGTGGTTTTACATTTTTACTTGAGATTCTAGAACAATCATTATCATTTGTATACGAAACTTTTGTAGTACAACATTGCATACTCAAGTTGGACCCTTAGTACATAGTCAGCCAGCAACATCCATATAGTGCAGGAGGCAGACATTATACTTACTATATATACTGTATAGTGTAACACCCCAGCCCAGTGTCTTTCAGTGGTTCTCTCTGCCGAATGAACAAGCCATATTTTTGGTGCACTGTCTGTTACTCCCTGGCAATCCATGTCCAACTTGGGGAGTATAGGCAGAGACAGTATATAGAGGAGACATGTCAATTAAGAGGATTTGTTATGGAGCTCTATGGGAGTATTCTGAAACGCATGTAACTGCCAAGCATGAACTTATTTAACCACTCGTGTGGTTGCAAGCCAACTGTTGCGCATGCTTAGTAGAAGTTTAACCTTTGGGCAAAATGGCTTTTTAAACCATATTTTGTGGGTTACGTTGCCAAACCATTAAAATAGGCTTTTATCAGATTTGACAGCCGATTGTATACATTTTGTATACGTTTGTATGTCCCGGTGACAATTGAAAGTGCAGTTATAGCTCTCTCCCCGTTCATTTCCATAGTCTTCCTAAATAACTGCCTGGGCGTTTCAAAGAAGGCTGATGGTGGCGAGACTTGCCTATAAGGAATTTGTTAGCAAAGGCTAGTACCGCAGAGCAGTTTGAAGCACTTATAGTAAGCAACTGAAATCATTGGGCTGTCCCCAATGCTTCTTTCATGGGGGGGGACACACATACACACACATATACATTTGTGTGCACATAAACATGCGCAAACTTTTCACTTCTCTGTTAATACTGAGTTAACCATCAAGAGAAACAATCAAAATCCCATTAACATAACATTTTGAATAAGCACTCTCCAATAACCTGCCAGGGACTTTATTGTTTCCTCTCCAATACAATAAATGCATGGGCGATGCATTAGCTACATTCAAATTATACATAAAATTAGATTATTTACTCTTTGCATGTTAATATTCTCTGCTCTTCGCTTAATGTCTCTTTTCATGTTTTATATTGTGGGACAATTGCTGTCATTATTTCACCAAAAAGCAAATTTTTATTTATTACCAATACATTTAATATGGCAAGTTCGATTGCACAAGCACCGCATGTGGTTAATTCAATTTATATCTGCTTTGTGTTTCTGCCCTTTTAGCCAAGTATGGATGTAGTGACTGGAGCGCTAACCATTGTCGACGCCATTGGCAGGTGCATTCGGTGAGCTAGTCAATGGGCATGCTAATGCACCACTCTCTCCAGTTATTTTTGATACTTCACTGGCTATTTGTTATTTTCTGTTGTTAAGCTTTGTTCAGGTAACAGGTTAGTGAGATATGTGGTAATGGTGGATAATTGAGACCCAGGGATCTCGATGTTGACCAGTGTCCTCGAAGACACCCCCCCTTCCTTCCATACGTAATTCCTTCCATACTCTAAATGCAAGCTCTGCGTTCAACCTCGACAGAATAGCGGTGACTTCTCCCTGCTTTTCCCTGAAACCTCTCGGGTAATGTCATCATTTACGGCAGTTATTTCACAGCTTCTCCTCTCCTCATGCAGCACCTTCTGCTCGTGCAGTACCTCCAGTCATAGAATAAAACTTAGCATGTTTCTGAATGGACAAAATTCCTGCATTCCTGGCATGCAAATAGCGTTTGTTGATTGAACCCAAGTTCCCAAACCATTTGTCCACATCATGTTTACTGTATACGTTGCGGAGAGAGTGTGTGTGGGGAGGCATTCCCTCAGCAAGGGAAGAATGGGCTTTAAGTCCAGTCAGCCTATGTCTGACATGGTGTGGCTGAGTGCATGAGAGATTGTGTGTTTGTATGGATGCACACAAATAAAAATAAATAAATGGATATTGCCTCTGCTTTTATATTGAAGATCTAAGGGATTTTCTAACATTCTAATCAACCAGGCCCTCAAGAATAAAGACTTCAATGATCACTTAGGCCTACATTAATAATAATTCAGTATTAGAATTATGCAAAATCTAAATTTGCACACATGCATTGTACGTACATGTAAAATCCAGCTAAATTCTCAGCTACAGTACCACAATTAAAAATATTTAATTAAAACATTTTAATTTTTTTGGAAAGAGGTTATCTTCCATCTATGGAAGCTATGTATGTATATATCCTGCATATACATTGTATGTCATGGGACTTACAGAAAACTACCCACATGTTAATTGTAGGTGTTGATTTACATTTTTGGTGTTGTTTCGACAACATTATAGGGAGGATAAAATAATATAACGTGACATACTCTTATTCTTAATGGATTTCATTAATAGAAAAACTAGTATGGGCTTTATGTGACATACATCCTCAATCATTTAGGTGCATCAGGAGTAATCAAGCCTAACTACATATGTTTTCCTATCTGATAAGAATAATAGACAAATCCTATATATAGTAATTTTAACCCTTAGACAACCCATACTAATGCAGTCCTATACACTGTATAGTAATTCCAACCCCAGGTCCACCCATAACGCATACATGTGTACAATATGAAGACCACCAAAACCAAAAACTAGGAATTACACATTAATTACCCTAAGTTCTTGTTTTTCTTGTCGTTTTGTCGAAGAGGAAGCTTTGTTTCTACATAGTTATGTGCTTTATCCCTTTTAGCTGGGATAATTCTGCCCCCTACTGGATTTAGGGTTCATTATTTCTTTTTTATATATGTTTTTTATCATAGCATCATAAACAACTCCTCCTCGGTACGGCTTTCAGTATGCAACCTTGTCTTTTATAAGAATTCATGTTGCGGCATCATCAACTTGTGTTCATAGCGTTCTTCCTGCATCCTGTCCATTCAGGACGTGCCAGTGGCGACCATATGTTGTGGCTTCACGTGCGGTGAGAGCTACATGCTGTTTTTACTGCCCAAAATTAGCAGCTTCCCAAGTCCGTCTTTATGAGACACAGCAAGGGCAAACTGCTTGTAAACTGTGTGTGTGTGCGTGCGTTTGAATCTGTGTGCATGTTGTACGAGAGAGGGATAGTGTGTGTGAGAGAGTGAATTAAATGGAAAGGGTGGGGGGGGGGGGGGCACATTCTATTGAAAGGCTCCACCTGTAAAAACCACCCATCTGAACACCCATAAACACTAAAACGCATCATATACAGAGGTTAGCAGGGACACAATCCAATTACTGCGTTCTAGATACTAGGCAAGTTTTTAAACATTTTTCCAACTCACTGTGGCCATCTTGTTCTGGTCTGTAACTCAAACCCCTATTTAAGACGAAAAGACTGTCCAGCCAGTTGTATAATAAAAGTGTATTGATTGCTTTAGAATACATTACTTTAACAGCTGTTGTTTTCTTTGCTAAAGTGAATGTATCTATGTTTAGTAATGTTGATCTACTGACACTCCCACTGAAAATGTATATATATTACAACATACAGCATATGTCTGAACAACAATACAAAACAGTACAATACAACATTATTTTTACACGACCATTTTAATACGGTAACTAACGAGACATAACCTGGCTTACTATTTACATTGAAAATGATAACAACAATAATAATAATAATCTTTATTTGTATAGCACTTTACATACAGTATTGCAGCTCAAAGTGCTTTACAGAGAAGAAATACATGCACAATCATGCTTCCCAAAAAACAAATCAAAAAGGAATCGGATTCAAAAAGGATTAAAAAATAAATCAAATAAAAATGTATTATAATAATTCAGAATTGTTTAATTATTGATGCTTTAACTTCTGTTTACTACCGCTACAGCTGAATGGCAAACATGAAGTCATGATTCCACTATAATATGATTATACTTAGAGGAGGGAAGGCCAAAAAAGATACATATGGTCCATCCAATCATCTGACAAGTATTTTGTGCAAGAGCCTGCCCTTTTACAAACCTTTTTCAAGGACAACTTCCTAGATTGTTCTGTGTAACAAGCCTTCTGGCACATCACATTGTCACAAAAGCCCAGGAGACATTTTTCAGTTCATTTTCAGCCTCTGTAGTGTAGTTTAGTCTGTAGTCTAAAAAAATCATAGTTGTCTTGATGTAACTATCGCCTGACACCCACAGTCACACCTCAACCGACGTTTCTTTCTCTTGGTCAGGCTGTCTCACGTTCTCACATACAATTCTGCTTTTTCATTCTTGACAGTACAGGCAATCGCAGCTGAACACTACATTTTCCAAAGGTAGGTAAAAACGGTTTTGCTTATATAGCAATATGTAATACGCAGCATACAGTACATTGCCCACATTGCCAACACAGGCGAAATGAAGGGAATAATTTACAATAAAGTTTAATTAGTCTCCAGTTTAAGCTCATTCACTGTTGTTATGTAGGCTACTCTGAACCTACAGTAAAAGTAAGATGGCAGGGTGGATCGGATCCACGCATGGTAAACAGACTTGTAGTCTTCACACACATATGTTTACATTATTATTTTTGTCCCAAAACAGCCTGCTGTTCTTTTTGGAATTGAAAGTATGTTTATAGGACTATTGCTCTCTGCAGCATGAAGTTACATTACATGAATTGAGGTTATAGAAAGATGGAAAGACTGCAAACTGAACCCCTGTTGTCTTATAAGCAATGATGAAAATGACTAAAATGGACATGTATTCATAATAGTCATAGTTACTTGTACTTGTAGCTTGATACCGTTTAAAGGCTAAATAGTCAAACAATGGTCTAGCCATGTCAGACAAGGTGTGTGTGTGTGTGCGTGTGTGCGTATGTGCCCACGAGCGTGCATGTTTGTTAGTTAGGTCTTCACTGCTAATCTTAACAACTGTTCTCCCAATGCAGACATTGCACACACTTTGCTTCTGGTTAAATGTTATCTTGTTAATGTAATACTGTCATCTATTGAATATTAAAAGCTTTTAAAGATATGTACAGTACTGTATACCAAGGGTTATACCCATAACACACATGCACGCACACAAACACATACACACTTAGGTATGCAATAGATTCATGCTTTCAACACATGTAAATGCACAAACCTGTCTGGTTGCACACTAACATGCAGCAACTCCTTCGGCTGAGTGAGTACATTTGTGTGGACACGGTTAACTGACAGTGACCATGTCTCCACATCTGGCTGTCATACAGATCTAGAGATTCAGTATCAGTTTAGCATTTGAATGGGTCATTGGCTATTCTGAAGAGAGTCAATAGACAGAGCTCGCACATATCCATATGTGCAATGCCTCACCTTGTGAGAATAAGGAATCAATATTCCCAGTATGCCCAGACGTATGGCATATCAATTTAAACAAACCGAGAACCAGCTTAGCACTGGACAGGTGCTCATACCAGAGATGATTTTAAAAGACATGCAGTGACCCATAACTGAATTGAATGTCAGTTCTCATCGATTGTAGCAGTTTAAAATACTTAACGGTAGAAACTAGCAGGAGGTGAAGGGGACATTGTTCTGGATATCTATTAAATGCTTTCCTCTTAAAAAATATATAATATGTATGTATGTATATATAATAAATACATTTCCTAATACATACATAGCCATATAACTAACCAAAACACATGAGGTATTCCAGCTAATTTAGCTAATCAAATCATGTATGCTCAAAAATATTGATCATATGACCGAAATATTTAAGACGGTAATGTAGAGCATATCACAGAAAATCAATGACATAGCAAGTAAGACCACAACCCATACAGTGTGCACCTGTAGACTCAGGCTAGGGACAAGTCACTAGCCTTTAGACAGATGAATCTGCAGACCAACATGAACTGTCTGATACCAGAGACCTGCTGTCAACTGCAGCTTTCAGCCTCAGAGAAATGATCTGACTCACCACACTGGAGAGGAGAGGAAGGCTGTGTGTGTGTGTGTGTGTGTGTGTGCGTGCGCGTGCGTGTGCGTGTCTCTGCGTCTGAGAGGTCCTGTTGGTAGAAATGTACGTTTTTGAACTTTTCATTGTAACTGCCTCCACCTTTCAATAGTCAAGAAAAGCGTGCACTTTATCGCGCCTGGAGTGCTTCTGGTGTGTGTCGACGTTTCTCTGATCCGTCTGGCTCGCAGACGTGAAAAGGCCTTTTTCAAAAATGTCCTCTATGCGCTCCCACGGCACGCACAACATCATCTCCTTCTCTGTCAGCCTGTCTCTCATTCCTCTACTGTACTCTCTGTAAATGGTCTGTTCCATCACACTGTGTGTTTTATTTTTTTTAACATCTCAACAAGAAACTCTCCTGAATCAGTGGCAGGGTGAGTGGAGGAAGGAAGAAAATAGATAGGGCTCAATTTAACTGTGCGTAATAGGATTAGTGAAGTTAATGGGCAAGTGGACACTGGTTTAAGACAATGTTTATATAGATTATTATTATTATTATTATTATTATTATTATATATTCCTTATATTGTGTTATGTGAAGAAGTGCTCACATCAAACTAATACTGTAATATTAGCAATAATGTAATACTCAAGAAATATTTTTAGACACAAATCATTCTAGAGTCAATTGGTGCAGTATACAGTACAGTTGTAGCATCATGAGACCATCCTGATCTCGCAAGCTTCAGTTAAATTCGCCATGAGAATCAGTCTGGGAAGCTTCGGAATCATTTTGAATGTGCCCGAGTAGCAACTGAACTTTCCAATTAGCGTCGTGTTTATACAGGCGTGGTTTTCCAATCAGCGTCGTGTTTCCAGATATACGGGGGTGCGTTTCCCAAAAGCATCGTTGCTAGCTATGTTAGCAACTTACATGGTTGGAAGTGTTTCCCAAAGCCATAGTCTGAACTATGCATCGATAAACGACACAGCTGTTTCCCAAAACCATAGTTCCAACGAACTTTCGGAACACTGTCTTTATACTACAGCTCTCGAGATGTCATTAGTAGCATAGTTCGTGGTGACTACGTCATTAACGGCAGAAGATGCAGTCAAATAGGCTCATAAGAAAGGCATGTCTATCTAACGACCAAATGGTTCATCTAATCAATGCATATGTCTATTTCCTGGCACCAAAGATAGAGCTTCCTTGTATTTAGTGGTCTATTGTGGAGACGGGGAATGAACACAATGAGCATGGAAAAGTTCATATAGCAGATACGACAAATGTACCAGGAGATAGATGGAGCCAGGCTCCAAATAGAAATAGATCTGTCTATTGGGGCAGGGGTTAATTTGTCACATCTTGATAATTGCTTTTCTATAAACTGAGTACCGAACTGTGCTTTCTTTTTCATAGCTGATCATAGCATACTGAAATATGTAGCTAAATATTAGAAGACCAGCATTTGTTGGTTGGGATGAATTGAATTTCTTTCCCTTCTCACTCTATAGTCTGAAGTTTGATAACTGACTTTTTCTATTTTCCTACTTTGACAGAATATGTCTGTATTTGTTTGTTGTTTAATAACTAGATTGACTAATCACTTCTTGAATTTAGTATATTAAAATGTGATCATTATTGATTATTTCCTTCTAAATATGTAACCCCTGAATTAATCTGTAATCATTTTGACTAAAAAGAGCTCTGCACAACTTTACTGCTGCTCTGCTATTTTCTCTCACATTTGCAACTTAAATGATGTAGTGTGATGTGGCCAAAGGCACAGATGTTCTAGCAACGGATAGCATATTGGTTTTAGCCTTGCTAGTGCGCTAATACCGGAACTCCAGGGTTTAGGTCCTGCACTGGGACACAATGGTGTTTTAATGGTGCCATGACCCAGATGGGAAGGGGGTTTATCAAGGGGTTAAGTGTTATCGGTCGCAAGCAGGTTCTGTGCAGTAAGTTAAGTGAAACCTTAAGATGCGCTCTAGTGACAGACCCGTTGCTTCACAACAACCACAGGAAGGTGAATGCAATTCATGATGGTGTCTTTCTTAGAAGACAAACAAAACTTTCCCATGTTGTAAAAATGAAAGTATCTTGAAGTCTATCCATAAATTCTTAGATTTAAAAAACAGAAAGCCACACAAAGTCACATACGATGGAGGGTTCAAGGGTTAAAGTATCTACCTAAGGACATAGGGAACAGGTGAGTATCTGGTGAGGTTGACCAAACTGAAGCTGTATTCTGTATTGGAGTGCATGAAGCTGCTGTGACAATAGTGTCAGTATGTCCAAATTCATTGAGTCATTACAAAGATATGCATTGCACTGTATGTACTGGAGAGTGTACAAAAAAACTTCCAATCAGTGTATATATGTGTCAAATACAATTAGCAGTGTGTTTCTCTGTGGAAACTTTTTCTCACCTTTTTGGAGGAAATGCGAGGGTACGTCTAGGAAGGTCCTGGGGTAAAACTTGTCCAGGTTCATGACTTTGCTCCTTGACATTTGGTTTTATACAGGACCACTGTTGTTTTAATTGGATGATGGATAAATATGTCGGGGCTGCACGTGTGCATACAAACACGCAGAACGCTAAAAGGAAATACACAACACCAGACGGACAGTGTTCCACTGCCTAAGCAGGTTAATGAATTTGTTTAGATTTCCCATTTTATTGTTTTATTATCTGTCTGTCTGTCTGTTACACACACACACACACACACACACATAAACACAACTTGGTTCCCTGGAGACCAATTTGCTCCTGCAGCTGGTATACTGTAGGTGGTACAAGCCATGGGGCATTTATCCATTTACCAAAGTAATGAGGCTTACTACTATTCATGGACCTATCGCTATTCCTTCTTAAAAAACTAAATAAAACTAAATGCCCTCCATTTTCTCCCAAAGTAAAGTTTTGGTTGACTATAGCTCAACTTTAGCTGAAGTACAGTATTTCTTCCAACATATTATCGACCTAGTTGCCCTTGGCAACTCGGCCATAGTCTGTCGATATGCTATAGATGATACCCTATATAAATGATGCCCCCACCTCCCCACCGAAAAGCTTGTTTCAACACATTAGCAATGCACGGGTCAACTCCACAGGTTAACCTGTGTGTTCGGGTGACCTTATAATATCACAGATGTGAGTGGGTCGTATCAAAAAGTGACAAAGCAGAGTTCAGAGTTCAGTTCAGAGTGTGCAATAGGCTTTGCTTTACACAGTATGCTCACCGAATTACATGTAGTAAGATAGGCTGTGACACTATAGTCCACTTATCTTATCTTCCTGTCTCTCTCTCTCTCACACACACACACACACACACGCACACACACACACACACACACATGTGCACACACCACACTGTAGGTTGGAGGTCTTCTCATGCCCTGGCTGTCATTAATCTGTCACAATATACTGAACTATGAAGTGCCTCTATCACACATCTCTCTGCACCCGATAGAAATAAAGCTTAGCTGAAGGTCAAGCAGGACATGTGTGTCACGTTGCTGGGTCATAGACAAGCTGATCGTTGCTTAACACGCGTTGGTCAATTACTTGTGTGTGTATTATAAAAATGTTAGGCTGGTTACCTTCTTCCAGCCGCTTCCCTTGCTAGCCCATTTGCTCGGGATTGCTGCTTTCCATGCGCATGGAAGGGCAGGGAGCTCACAGAACAGAGCCATACCTCCAAATGTAAATAACGATTAAGTTAATAAATGTTCTTTGACGAAGTAGTCCTGACTGAACAGTTGATCTGTTTTAGTAGCCTAGATCTAAACACTATAGTCAGGCAGTGCAAATTGACCTGTCCTGTACCCTTACAATATCATTATACTATTTCAAGGTGTTGTATTGAAATCAATATTTTCTGCATGTTACAATGGCCTAGAGTGAGTAGCAGCAGATATTACAGCATTCTGCTAGTGTCAGCTCCATGGTGAATAGTGTATTCCTGTGAGAACTGTCAATTTTGTAGAGTAGCTGCTCATCCGGTTCTAAGACAACATAACTTTCCAGGGAACCTTCCAGAAATGTTGTCTGAATCCACATCCCCAGATTCAATCTGTGTATCTTGTCTTTTGGTAAATGGTAATCTGTATGCGTCCACTTCCCCGTCTCTACAGTTTGTCTGCCTGTGAAATTTAAGCAGCATACATTTCTTTCTACAAAGCAAAGTTCAATTTGAAGCTATGGGACTGAAAGTCCTCTGCTTCGGACTTACATTCTGGACAGATGCGTTTATATTTCTGTTTTATCAAGGATAGCCTATGGCTTTTGTTTAAACAAGAAAATCAGTGTGAAACTGTGAAATATGTTAAAAGGAGAATACGTAAATGTGAGTATTACTGTGTATCAATGGCATCAAGAACAAAACAATATATAAATCAACTCTTGTTGGCCTCTTTCTCCTGCTCTGATTTTGTGCTAATTCTTTTTCATGACAAAGATTGATACACTATGCAGGTTATGGCACTTAATAATATGCATGATTGGTACTCTAAGCATTTTGCTGAACAATTGATTGTGGCACAAATGATGAAGGGAAACACCAATTATATTCAGAAATAATTGCTCTTTCTTCAAACAAACTAATGTGATTTTAGCCACTAATATCCTGCAGCTTCACATTATGCCTTAAACCCATTTGCACAGATCAAATATGCATTTTTGTTAATGACTATGTCTTGATAATAAGTGAATTGTCTTGGAAATATAACTACTGTTAAATGTCAAGTCTTTGACTCAGATGGCTAGCAAAAGTAGAATGCAAATTGTAGATTTTTTATTAATAGAAGATTTTAAGAGTCCTTATTGTAGTGCAGGTCTTGGCTTTACGACATTGCCGTGGTGAAAAGGGTTAGTATTCTTCATCAGAAACTTTATTTGAAAAAGTGTTCATATTTGATACACCGTGTAAGCAATGATTGACCATAAAAAAAATTCTGGAACATTTAAGAGGAGATGACCTGAATGTTTTATAAATTGCCTCCCTCAATAATATATTCACAACATCAACTCCCAGTGATTGGTTTCACAAACATCAACAAATAACCAACATAAATGCGTCACATTTGTGTCACAAAATTTCTCACCTATATTTTCCAAATATTTCCCAGAAGTATCGTATGAAGTAAAAACACATTACAGTCGAAGTGAAAGGTCTGGGTGCATAAACACTGTTTGCGAATATTTCCCGCTCATTGTCAAAACCGACATAACAGTTGCTCAACTCTTCTAAATAGCGTTATGCCCTCAGAAAGCAGGAACTTTCCCATCTGTCTTTAATCTATAGTTGTCTATTCTCGTCACTTTCTGTCATACAAATGTTAAAGTGGAGTGTAGGACCTGGAGAATACAGTAAGCCTGAGTACAGCTGTGTGCAGCAATACTTCCCAACAACTTTCCAGCAAGGCCTCAGATCTAAAGTATACAGTCCAGGCAGGAAACCCCATCCATACCTTCTTCTACTTCGTCTTCTTCTTCTTCTTCTACTTCCTGTCCACTCTTCTTGTCTTCTTCTCTCCCTCCCTGTCCTGTTCTGACAGCGTTCTGCCCGCGGCCCAGCAGTCACACTGGCCACAGCAGGTTTGCGGTGCCACAAACAGAGAGCAGGCAGGGAAGGGGGGACGCCATGACAGGCAGATAACAATGCTGCAACACAACACTAATTGGCCCGGGGCTTACAGGGTGTTCTGTGTTCAGCAGCCTGGCTTCTTGGATGGCGAGAGCGAAATGGAGGGTAGGGAGGCATAGAGAAATGCCAGGCGAAGAGAGGAATAGACAAGTATTGTCGGTTGTGATTATGTATGAGTTGAGTTGAGCTAGGACATGGTAGTGGGTGATTGGGGAGGATTGTGTTTGTGTATGTATTTGTGTGCATATGCTCGCTGCACACTAGCAAATTAATGTGTTTTTGCACAGATTTGGGTGATTATTTCTGGATATACACGGCATAAGACCTTGCATTTAGCACTGAAAATGTCATATACTGTATATCATTCTTTTTTCTTTTTGTTCTTATTTTATATTTTTCATTTGGAGAAAAAGCCCAGCCAACCTGCGTTGCTGGGACATGGTAAACACTCTGGACTTCCAACAGTTTAAGAGGGGCACCTTGGAACACAACCTCAGTTTCTTCCAAAAGACACTGGATGAAGGGCGACACCCCTGGCATCAAGATGGCTACCAGGCGTATCGGGCGCGTATCCTGCGTTCCTTTGGAGCATCGTTTGTGCGCGTCCTCGCAAATTAACAATACGCGTATGCATGATGCAATACAGCACATGAACTTGGGGGCAGTATCATATTGGACAGGCAGATCAACAGCAGTTTCTAAACAAAGAACAACAATAGCGGAAAGTTTCAAAGAGAAGTTCGTTTTTAATTACCAAATATTTATGTGCTGTCTCCATGCCGCACCACATTTTGACATGTTGGTTGTTGTTGTGGAGATTCGAATGTAGTCAAGGAAAATATTCCAGATTCAGCCAGTGATGCTTCGGCCCTTCTCTGCCCCCTACCAGATATATTTAAAATCCTCCAAGCACATGCAAAGTACGCAGGCAAGTATATGAGCAATCCCTTTCGCACCGCAACCGCTTGTCTGCATGTACGTGTTGCACAAAAGCAAGTATATCGGGGCCTTAAGACAGCTTAAAGGTGCTCTATATATTGCATCTGTATGCAGATGTAATATAGGATGGATAGTTGAGATTGACATCTTACTGTGTGTGTTGTAGTCCAAGCCTCTATGTCTGTTTTCATGTTGACTGCGTGTGCATGTTAGTGTACATATAGGCTCCGATATACCGCCACTTGAAGTTTCTAGAAAACAATGCAGCCACCACACTTCGCCTAGACATGGTATTAAAACAACCGTCCTGCAAGCGGTCCTGCTGGAACGTATTGTCCCAATGGGAAGACTGGATTAAAGAAGCCAATAAGTGAAACAAAATGAAACAGTTAAGTGAACTTGTCGCAGAGTGCTGGAGCAAAGGCTGGAAAGACCACTGTCTGTATTCTGAAAGAAGAGGAGTCAAGCGCCATCGAGTAGTTCACTATCATCTCACTGCTACGTGTGGAATGGAAGATCTTTATCAAGAAACAGAGAAGAAGCATCACCAATCTTCCACAAGACACTCACCTCTTCACAATCCACCTTACCTTGACTAGTGACCTCTCCATCTCATAGCACTCAGAACTGAAGTTTTCTATGACTATATAGTATTTATGTATTCTCTTTATTTTCTCTATTTAAAAAAAAATCCTGCTCTTAGAATTTGAGCATTTTATTTTTTAGGCTATAATCAATTATGTTTGCAGATTTAATGATATATTGGTAATGTGTGATAGCCTTGATAACATAATGCAGTCATTATTCTAACAAAATGTTTAGATAAAAGCATCTGCTAAATGTTGTAAATGTAAAGATGGTGACTCAACCCCTTGCTGGGTTCCTATTGAAGAATGCCTAAATAGACGAGTCCCAGGAGTGCCAGACTGCCTCGGACAATAACATTTTATTCACAGTATTTTCCGGACACTTTGATCCAAAGCATGTTATAATCAGTACTTTGATAATGGTTAGGTCATACAATAGTTCTTGTAAGCAATCAACATTCGACAACATGTCATCACGACTAACTTAGTTCCACAGTTCATATATTAAATTCTCCAAAATAATAGCTAGAAGCTTAAAGATCAGCAACATGCTTAAATGTATAGTCGGCTATTGCAAGCTAATTGTAAGATCATACACATTCTGTAAAGTTCCCCAAATATCTCCTCGCATTTCGCTATCTTACTCTTCTCTATGCGTGTTGAAAAAATAATCCAATACTTCTACACATCCCTGCTCCAGAATTACACCCGTTATCTCTAGGTTTGACAATACATATAGACAAGTGGACTATTAGTATACTTCATGATCGTTAATCTGGAGTAGACTATTTGCCGTGTCTACTCTTAAATTCAGAGGGCGGTGCCAAGCGCAAGTTTAGTACATCCAACGTAAAATGCGATGGTACGCTATCTGCGGCCTGGCTGCGCTCGCTTCAGCACACACCGCTCGCTGATCTGGAACAGAGAGAGATGTGTTAGTATTTTTCATGAGAGCACAACAGGAGTTAGGCCTTACTGATGTGACTGTGGATCTGCTAGGGGAACTGTGGGGTAATGCAACACTTCAAGTCTGGGACTGATCAACCTGAGCTAGGTCACCCGGGTGAGGGTGTATGATGATTTAAACACCCGGAACCCCCGACAACCGTGTGTTCCTCACCTGGGGTCATTTGGGTGTGTACAAGCACCACAATGTGTGAATTACTGGTGGAATGAGATGGTGGAATTTAAATAGTGGAAGCATAGGCTTCTAACACAGGAAGCATTCCCATTTCCTGCACCTTTTAAAGGCTGCAAATTGAAAATGACATTCTTCCTATTACACGTCAATATTTCTTTCCATGTTCGGTGCCAACACACACGCACGCTTGCGTACGCTCTATGGAGACACACACACACACACACACACACGTTCACATTCACGGAGTCATATTGAAGGCAGATTAATTGAAAGATACGGCTGTATTCCTTTGTCATGTGGAAAATGAATTAGTCAAAGAACAGTTGGGACAGAGGGGATGAAGTGATAGCATTTTAATATTGTTCCCAGTACTCTGAAATGTGTTTGTGTGTGCGTGCATGTGCGTGCGTGCGCACATAAATGCATTTATTACAAAATGCATCATATCACCTATCGTAAAGTCGTTTTTTTTCATGAAATATTAATCGAATCCCCACATACCTTACAATGAATTTGGGTGTAAGTGTTGCACACTGATTTGATTTACTCACTACATTTACACATACTGCATTGGATCTTTTATTATTGTGCTGTGTCAGGTTTTCACTCCATACTGCGCATGGCCCGTTCGTATAGTTGGGCAGTTCTTTACTATTTTAGCTGGAGCCTACATCACGTACTGTAGCTTGCAATCCTCTACCTCTGCAGTGTGTTTCTGAGAAATAAAGTCTAATGAGGCTGTCATACGGGTGCATTTCCACAAAGGTCATTCTCCATCATTTCTGAGACCACACACGGAAGCTTAATAAGACTTCACAAGACGCATCCGGAAACCTCTCAAGCCGCTGATATGCAACCACCAACGTGAAGGTTTGAACAACTGAACACATTGGCAAAAGGGGATAAAAAAAAAACAACAAGGCTCTTTGTTTACACTGCCAACAATAAAGACCAAGTGGAAAAAAGGGTTATTTGTAGTCCACAGTTTGAATCTGTTTTGCTTCTTTTGAATGGTGCAATTATGGCATGGAACTAAAATGCAGTTCCATTATGTAGGTTCATTTGTGTGTTGCTTGTGCATGGGGTGGTAACATCATGGCTGATTGCTTATCTGCTACAGGTGGTGTGCCCATAAATTGTACAGCTCGCACAAATGAACACAAACAAACATATGAAACAAAGAATACGCTGGGCTGTCAAAATTGTACTGTTTTGACATTCCTACACCAAGTGAGAGTTGATATAAGTGACCTACAAGGAAGACAAAGGTTTATAAAAACTTGACAATGTAGCCAATCTATTTCTGAGCAGATCTTTCAAACATTAACCATTTTCCTGGCAGTGTTCATTTCGTTGACGGAAACTACAACAAAAATATTTTGTCAGCGACTCTTTTTTTCCATGACGAAAACAAGACACAACGGAAATACATCACTGGTTCCTGGTAGCTAAATTGAATGTCGATTAGGACCATTAAAATGCCTTGTATGTCTTCTTTCCAAACCCACATATCTCTCTCCAGTAACGTGATATTTTCAAGCCATGTAAAGTGTTTGACAAGAGGGAGTGCGAGAAGAAAGACTACATGAGGAAGCTTGGTTGCTTGACGGAATTTCATTCTTTCCTCTCTCAAACAGTGTTCCACAATCCTTTTGGGAAGCCGGAGTGGATCGATAGCCTGTCAAATAGAGCACGCTTTCAGTTCTTGACCCGTTCCACCTGCCGTGCCTCAACTCTTTTTGTTCCAACTTCACCCTCTCAAACTATATTTTATTACCCGTCAACCCATTATAAATACTGTCCCCGTCTTACTCTGCACAGACTTGTAATAAAGGAAGGGGTCTGAGTGTGGGTGAGGGTGAGGCTCAGTAAATAAAGTAGTTGAACAACTGCACATTACAAGGCATGAAGTCACTCCTGTAAAATCAAACTGACAATCCATAACTGAAGCATGTCACCCCCTGTTGAGAGACCTCTGATGCATCAATTACGTTTATGTATTGGAGCCTCTAGACTGACACGTTATCACTGCTGAATTGACACGATAGAATAGCATAGTGTTTGACACCGGAGCATAATTTTCACACATTATGACAAACCTGAAACCGGCATTACAAAAAAGCTGTTGTTTTGTTTAAAACTCTTCTTTTGCGTGTCAGTGCTCCTCTCTACCACTCCGTGTGTCTGTGTGTGTGTGTGTGTGTGTGTGTGTGTGTGTGTGTGTGTGTACATGCTATACACACACACACACACACACACACGCTTGACAGTGCACCGCTAATCCAGTTAAATAGAATTTTCAGAACTGGTGACAATGGATACTTTATGTAGAGCATGTGAACAGCCTCAGGCTAGCTGCTGATAGCTGCAAATGTTAGCATGTTGGTGGTCGAGACTAAGGTCATTTACATACTAGATCATTTTGACAGGTGACTGTGATACATTTTGTGTCAAATATGTCTTTTTTTTTTTCAAGTCTATCTCAGGTTACCCTACCCACCACAGAATCTAAATCAGAAGATTAAATCCCCAGTGAGATTTGGCCTCGGGTCTAGAAACACCCCTCAGCCCAGGTAATAATGAATTGTCAATCATCTCAGTCAGATGTCATACTCCACGGTAACATTTGGATGATTGATGAATGGTCGAGTTAACAGAAATCAGACTGCAGCGGGTTTTTTTCTACAGTATGTGGTGGTTGTGATGGAGGTGGGTCCCATACAACATGTAAATCACATTAAGTACCTAGAACAGCACTATATTATAAGGATTATTATTATTATATAACAAGGACACACACACACACACTGACAAATACGTGATAAAGTAGTCATGTGCTACTGTTGTCAAGTCTTCTGCAACACAATCCAGTCAACAATGGGAGATGTTATTCTGGTCATCAATGCTACAGGTCTGCTCCATCACCTGCAGCTGCTAACATTTGGTTCTAGCCTTCCAACAGTTGCGCTGCCGGGCCGAGCATTCTGGTTGGGCCAGCAAACCTGGAGTGTATTGACCACACAGCGTATCACATCTGCATGGAGTCTATTTCAAACAGACTAGTTGCACTTGACCTGCACTTGGTCCATATTGTCTCACAGAAAACATCCAGTCTAGATCTGCTAACTTTGAGGATAAATAAATGCTCTCTCTCTTTCTCTCTCTCTATATCTCTATCTCTATGCTCGCTCATCTGCTGTAATCAGTTTTAATCATCCACATAACTGTGTTTCTGGTTTATTATTACTACTTAACAGTAGTTTTCCAGTTGGTCTGACAGATGGTTTGTGCAGGTTTGTTAATACTGTAATACATTCATTTCTGACATCATTTTATGTTTTAAAAGAAAATTCACTTTTGTCAATATTCAATAGGCTATACGATCCCTCCTCTGCACAAGTCTGAGTCAGATATTGAACTATTGACTCACATTCTAATTATGTCATAATCTAATTATGATTCTGATCATAGAAATTGAGCATAGCCAGTTTCCTGTGTAGAGAGGGTAGTGCGTGCCTCCAGGTTATTCAGTAATATTATCTTAATAAATACATATTGGCAGAATTGAGACATATTCACATACAAGTCAAACAGCAACAGAGCCTGATCCACTCCCTGGCGAAGGTGTGTCCAGCGGGTCTATTGGCACTAGTGGATTGCAACAGTAACAGCATGGAACTGTCTTCGGGAGGATTCTTTCTCTGTAAACCAGCATGCATAAGAAAGTCCTCTCAAGAGTGACAGTTGCCTCAATTGTACGCCTCTATTCAATTGATCCAGCATATAGAAAACATCAGTAAAGGCATGAGCAGACTTGGTTCCAACCAAACACTTTACAGCTGTTTTCAATTATTAATTTGCCTGTCTCTGATGTTAAGGGGTTTAATTAGAGAAATGAGCTGATTGTATTTGGTTTAATTATAAATCTGTGCACTAATAGCATTACCATGCATGCATCTCAATGTCTCTTTAATTGTAATTGTAACCAATACACGTGTAAGCACAATGCTGTCACTTGTGGCCAGAATGATAAAAAACGATTTACTATTTACAAATACCTAGAGTGTTATTTGAGATAAAAGCTTCAGACAAGGACAATGTTGAATTTGTATGCATTTATGACTTATTTTTAACATTTTTATTAACATGATAATATGGGAATCTTTTCTTTTGACGCCGACACATATCAAAACACAGTACAGTGTATCTCTTTATACCTCTGTCTTCCGGGCACAGGCAGGCCTACTGGTGCCAAACTATTCCTGGGGGATTCATGCCAAGTGAATTTTCCAGCAAGAAATTGCTTGTCTTCCATGAACCATATGGTTAGACATGAGTTGTACATTCAGTCTCACTCCTCATGCTAACCACTTGCGTACGCACACTTTGACAGTATGAACAAAACTATACAGCTCTTTAATAAATAGTAAAAAAAAAAAAACTTTTGTAAAACCATGACACTTAATATATTCCTTTCCTTAATGTAGGCTAAGTTCACACTCACTAAAATAATGCGCTCAGTGCTACTCAGATGGAAGACATTCATTGACCTCCATTTATATTCCAGAATGTAATATGTAATGATTATGAAACTTTTTTTTTTTTACATGAAACTATATAATGAATGTACAATGTAAATATCTTCAGAGCAGGATATCTGATTTGTAGAAAAGTTAAATGTAGTCTATGTTTTAGAAACATACAGTAATACATAATAAAACAGGTA
>JAODLL010044261.1:0-20385 GCA_026546735.1 Forbesichthys agassizii | reverse complement strand
AAAGAAAACTGCTTGAAGTAAAGTAGATATTTCCATTAGACCAACAATACCTAATTTTACTTTACGTGAAACCGAACACTTTAATTTACACAATTGAAATGGCAAATATGTAAATGATTTGGGTTAGATCAAGTAAAAAAAGCTCTTTGAAGTAACCACTGCATATGTTCACTTTTATGAGTGTGTGTGAGTGTGTTACTGTGTATGTGAGGGGGTGGAGGGCATTCTGAGCATTGACCAACATTGCATTCTTGTGTCCACAGCCCCCCACGTTGAGTTCAGCACACCCCTGCATGACGTGGAGGTCAAGGAGAAGGAGGTGGCCAGGTTCGAGTGTGAAATGTCCAGGGAGAACGTCAAGGTAACGGCAGCTTTCGTGTGCAGCCAGTGGCTTAAGTCGGACTGGGGGTGTGCCATTTAGTCGTGTGTGTTTCTATTGCCCCAAGTCAAGCATAAAACATGTTTTTGTTTCATCAGATCGAAGATTAAACAAATATTACGTGTGTGAACCGCTTGTGCCGTTCACCGGAAACCCAGTGCGGACAGGCAGAGGCAGTGTACGGATTAGTTTGTAATTCCACTGCCGCTTCTGTCAGTCACATGATCTACAGCTGTTATCTCTCTGGTCGCACTTTGAAAGGTCAAAGTTGAAATCATTTTAACTGTGAGCGCAGCACAAGGTGGCAGTTTCAAGACGCCAAAGGTAGTGGTACCACATAGCTAGGCTGCTGAACATCTGAAGGCTCCTTTAGTCACATGACTCATGTCTCAAAGGTCTACACAGGACCACATGGAAACAAGCCACGCCCCTTTCACCTGCTCCCTCCCCGGGCAACGAAACACTTCCAAACAAAAGCATGTTGATTAAAAAAGTGGAAGTCCCTGATGTAGGTCTAACGATGCATCCTTGACCAAGATCCCTTAAGTCAGGCTGTCAGGCTGATTGACACTATTATTATATATTGTAGATAATGCCCGTCTTAACAAAGCAAATGTATGTTCTCCCTCTCTCTCTCTCTCTCTCTCTCTCTCTCTCTCTCGCTTTCTATCTCTTTCTCTCTCTCTCTCTCTCAGGTACGCTGGTTTAAAGATGGAAGCGAGATCAGAAAGGGAAAGAAATATGAGATTATCACAGAAGGGAAAAAACACATCCTCATCGTCCACAAGTCGGCATTTGATGACGAGGCTGAATACGAATGTGACGCCAAGACCTCTAAATCATCTGGCATGCTTACTGTCGTCGGTAAGGAAGAGTCTTCCACTGGTTCCACTGGGAGCTTCCCAGTGAGCAGTGTGCCAGTAGCTGTGGTACTGTGAAGGGTGGAACGGCATGGTCACAAAGTAAACATTCTCAACATGTGTTTGCTCCAGCCAGGCACTCAGCCAGCTAGCTCCACTGATCTTATTTGAATAGCAGTAAATGGTCTGGCTTACTATGTGGTTCCAACCTATAGATGCACTGTTAGCATGTGTGCTGTGCAGAGGCAGTAGAGGTTAGCATTTGTACTGTACTGTGTGCATGTTTGCTAGTCTAGCCCTGAGGAGGTCCGAGCTTTGTTAGCTAACTCCTCCCATGTGTGGTCCCTACAGAGGAGGAGGTCCTAGCTTTGTTAGCTAACTCCTCCCATGTGTGGACCCTTCAGAGGAGGAGGTCCTAGCTTTGTTAGCTAACTCCTCCCATGTGTGGACCCTACAGAGGAGGAGGTCCTAGCTTTGTTAATTAACTCCTCCCATTTGCGGACCCTACAGAGGAGGAGGCACGCTTCTCCAAGAACCTGGCCAACGTGGAGGGCACCGAGACTGACAGCGTGAAGCTGATCTGTGAGGTGTCCAAGCCCAGCGCAGAGGTCACCTGGTACAAGGGAGACCAGGAGCTGCCCGAGGGAGGCAGGTACGAGCAGATGGTTGATGGGAAGAAGAGGATCCTGATCATCCAGGACCTGAAGGTGGACGATGCTGGAGAGTACAACTGCAGACTGAGTCCCAGCGTCAAGACCTCCGGAAATCTGAAGATTAACGGTCAGAACATCTACATTAACCTAAAAAGTACTACAATACCACTGAAGTACCACGAGAAATCAGTTGTTTAGTGAAGATTCATGTTGGAGAGAAAATAAGCAATAGATCATTATTTAATAGATTTAATAGGTCAAATGTTCGGTAAATACAGACTTTAAAGTAAGTTTAAAGTAAGTTTAAAGTAAGATTTTTGACAACTCAAAGTCTTACAGTAAAATGTGAATTCTGATCCACCGCCAGTTCTAATATAATAGAATGCATGTAATGTATACCTCTGACTGGGGCTGCTATGGGGGTGTCTTCAGTACCTCTGACTGAGGCTGCTATAGGAAAGACACCACCAGCTGGGGTCTCCCAATACAGCGTGGGCTCTTACCGGTGCTTCTAATGTGTTCCTCCACTCCAGAGATGGCAGCAGAGTTCATCTCCCGGCCCAAGAGCGTGGAGGTGGTGGAGGGCGAGAGAGCAGAGTTTGTCTGCTCCGTGTGCAAGGACACCTTCCAGGTGCGCTGGCTGCGGGGCGACCAGGAGCTCCAGGAGGGCGACAAGTACCACATGGTCTCCGACGGCAAGCGCCGGAGCCTGCTCATCAGCAGCTGCGAGCCCAAAGACGAGGGCGGATACGTGGTGATGATTGGCACCACCAGGGCCAGTGCTGACCTGACTGTGCTGGGTAAGTCCGGCCCCTCATGTCTGATTAGTTATTATTGTTGTCCAATGACCGCATCCTGAGGAGGGCCTGTGACGTCACAGGTCACACGGTGCAGAGTGTGTCTCTCTTGGCAACGCTTCCCTTTCTGTGCTTCTACAGAGCGACTGAAGGTAATCACCCCTCTGAAGGACACAGAGGCCAAGGAAGGGCATGAGATCGTCCTGAACTGTGAGGTGAACTCGGAGGGCGCCAAGGTCAAGTGGCTGAAGAATGAGGAGACCATGTTCGAGAGCGGCAAGTACATCATGGTCCAGAGGGACAACGTCTTCTCTCTGAGGATCAAAGATGCCCAGAAGGCAGATGAAGCCACCTACACCATCATCCTGACCAATCAGAGAGGAGAGCAGGCTAAGTCGTCCTGCAACCTCACAGTCAAAGGTCAGAACTACACATGTAACACAGTGTTTAAGGGCTAATGCTGGTATAACTGCAATGCAGTACTATCATTGTAAAATAATGAATACATGCAAATCACCTGACATGTGACATTATGATAAGTATAAAGTAAGCATCAGTCCAGCTTGCTATTAGAGACCAATGTGTTTCCTGCGGTGCAGAGGAGAGCCTGCGGATCGTGGTTCCTCTGGAGGACATGGACACACAGGAGAAGAAGACAGTGAGCTTCTCCTGCAAGGTCAACCGGCCCAACGCCACGGTCCAGTGGCTGAAGGCCGGCCAGGAGGTGGTGCTCAGCAAGCGGCTGGTGTACCGGGTGGATAAAGACAAGCACACGCTGACCGTCAAGGACTGCATGCTGGGAGACGAGGGAGAGTACACAGCCGTCGCCGGAGACGACCGGTCCACAGCTGAGCTGATCATCAGCGAGGCGCCCACCGACTTCACGGCGCAGCTCAAAGACCAGACCATCACGGAGTTTGAGGATGCAGAGTTCACCTGCAAGCTGAGCAAGGAGAAGGCCGATGTCAAGTGGTACAGGAACGGACGTGAAATCAGAGAAGGACCCAGGTGAGGCCTCCAGGAGAACGACTTGTATGTTCGCTTATAATATCGGCATAGTTCAGCCTTACTGTCAGACTCAGGGTCCCCTAGAGCACATGCAAAATGTTACGCACAGACAAAACACATACATAAAAAATATAACGCAAGCCATTCCACTTTTTATAAAAGACACTTAATGCCATTCCCACAGGGGTCACTGGTATCAGTAGGCTATGATCCAGGATCTGCCCCAGGATCTGACAGCAGCAATAGAGTTCAGAGAATGATCTAGTTGCCCCATTCGTTTATACACATGTTGATCATATTTCACCTGGTAGCACTGAATGTGGTCTTCACCTTCTCCTCTTCCTCACACCAGGTACGCGTTTGAGAAGGATGGAAAGGTCTGCACGCTGCGCATCAAGGAGTGCCGACCAGACGACGAGTGTGAATACGCCTGTGGAGTGGATGAGAAGAGGTCCCGGGCCCATCTGTTTGTTGAAGGTACGAGTCTGGGCTGCGCAATGTGGCCAAAGCATTACATTGTGATTCTTTTTGATGTGGGTGATGTCGACCCTAAGAAGGTACCCTTTAAACTCAAGACTAAGCATTACATTGTGATTCTTTTTGATGTGGGCGATATTGAATCGACCCTTTATACTAACGACTAAGCATTATTTAAGAATAGTCTTTATTAAAGGAAGGTACACTATATGCTATGCTGTATATGTATCAACATCTATCAAAAGAAACATGCAAAAGGTGTCAGTGTGCATTATTAGCATAGTAAAGCTAATAGGCAGTGATGAGTCACAACACTTTATCGGCGCCTCTCCCACGTCTCACCTCTCAGAGACCCCAGTGGAGATCGTCCGGCCCCCGCAGGACGTGTTCGAGCCCCCCGGCTCAGACGTGGTGTTTGAGGTGGAGCTCAACAAGGACCGTGTGGAGGTGAAGTGGCTGAGGAACAACATGAGTGTGGTCCAGGGGGACAAGTACCAGATGATGAGCGAGGGCAAGGTGCACCGGCTGCAGGTCTGTGAGATCCGGCCCCGCGACCAGGGGGAGTACCGGGTCGTGGTCAAGGATAAGGACGCCAAGGCCAAGCTGGAGCTGGCAGGTACATGATCAGCCTATCCCCGGCTTGCTGCTAGATCCTCCAGCCAATCAGTGAGAGCTGTGCTCTTATCACGGCTTTGCCCTGATTGGCTGGAAAAGTAGAAGAGTTCAGTTCAGTCTATACTGTCCCATGAGAGGACACACAGTATATTATAAACAGCATGGGAAATATTAGCCTATCTACAGTATATACAGTCTGTTATTATGGCCATCAGCGACCGTTGTTATGTTTGGATGGAGAACAATGTGAGCGAACAATGGTGTGCTGGAACAATAATCTGGTGTTAATACACAGCCTTGGCTCCGTAAATAGGAACACACACACATCCACATAACAACAATGTGTGGGTGGAGCTTCTGAGAACCCTCTGGGACTGAAGGGAGGTTACATTACTTACTATAGTTAATGCATTACTCTGCCTGCCATGCTGAGTCAGTGGAGAGTACCGTCCCACAGGTCACACTGTGTCTTTGTCCCCCCAGCCATTCCCCAGATCAAAACCACAGACCAGACCTACGTCACGGACGCGGGAAAGCCCTTCACGCTGACCGTGCCCTACAGCGCCTACCCCCAGGCCGAGGCTGAGTGGCTGTTTGGCGGCCTGGCACTGCCCCTGGACAGCGTGCACACGGCGCCCGACCGCACCGAGTACCGCCTCAAGGACCCCAAGAAGTCTGACGAGGGCCGCTACCGGGTGCTGGTCAAGAACAAGCACGGAGAGGCGGAGGCCTTCATCACGCTGGACGTCATCGGTACGACTGGCTGGACGCCATGTCAACCACAATGTAGCAGGCCTGCTGGCTGACCTATGACCCCGACACACATGAACAATAATACATAACATAACATACGTAATGATATAGCTAGCTTGACTGTCCCTCCAGAAGTCTTAAAAACAGTGTATTAACTCACACCACTACAACAATACAAGATGTATAATAATACCCTGCTACCATTGTCCAATTACACTGTTGATATCACGCATAGTTAGTATGGCGTAAGGTGGTATACTAGCTTACGCTAGAGGTGTGTATATACTACCAGTATACAGTAAAAACACCTGTAGTGTAAAGTAGTTGTATGCTATGCTTGATAGAGGTGTGTATCCTACTAGTCACTATACACATGTAGTGTAAGGTATCTTATACACACCTGTAGTGTAATGTAGCTTATACACACGTAGTGTACATGTAATGTAATGTAGCTTATACACACATGTAGTGTAAGGTAGCTTATACACATGTAGTGTAAAGTAGCTTATACACATGTAGTGTAAGCAGGGTGAGGTCCTAACGTTGTTGTTCCCTCCAGACGTGCCAGGCCCCGTGAAGAACCTGCAGGTGATGGACACGGCGGACGGGGAGGTGAGCCTGGCGTGGGAGGAGCCGGAGAGTGACGGCGGCAGCAAGGTGGAGGGCTACGTGGTGGAGAGGCGCGACGTGAAGCGCAAGACCTGGACGCTGGCCACTGACCGCGCCGACATCCCCGAGTACACAGTGACGGGCCTGCAGAAGGATGCCTTCTATCTGTTCAGGGTGTGTGCCCGCAACAGGGTGGGCAGCGGACCCACCGTGGAGACAGACAAGGCTGTCCAGGCCAAGAACAAGTTTGGTGGGTATATGAGATAGGATGATGTGAGATAGGATGAGGTGAGATAATGTAAGATGAGATAAGATAAGATAAGGTCAGACATATCTGCTAGCCATGTTTAGCTAGGACCCTCAGTGACCTCAGCACCTGCTAGCCATGTTTAGCCAGGACCCTCAGTGACCTCAGCACCTGTTATCTTCCAGACGTGCCTGACGCCCCCCAGAACGTACTGGTCGGGAACGTCAGTAAGTTCGGATGCACCGTCTCCTGGGAGAAGCCGGAGGCCGACGGAGGCTCGCCCATCACGGCCTACGTCATCGAGCTGCGCGACCGCACCTCCGTCAAGTGGTCGGCGGTGCAGGTGACCAGAGCCGACGAGCTCAGCGCCGTCGTCAACGATGTCATCGAGAACAAGGAGTACATCTTCAGGGTGAAGGCGGAGAATAAGGCCGGCCTGGGCAAGCCCAGTGCCGCCTCCCAGCCCGTCAAGATCATGGACCCCATTGGTGAGTCTGGCCCCACACGCCTCCAGGCAACCGCCAGATGCTTGGCTAACAAGGCTAGACTCTGCCAGGCTAACCGGCAGCTAGGCTAACCCCCAGATGACTTACTACAGGCTACATGCTAGGCTGCACACATTGGTTTCTGCACTGCGGTCAGTTCAGCCCAGTAATGTGTGTGTGTGTGTGTGTACAGAGCGGCCCAGCCCGCCCCTCAACCTGGTGTGGCAGGACCAGAACAAGAGCTCGTTGACGTTGTCGTGGGAAACGCCGCTGAGGAACGGCGGCAGCATGATCACGGGATACATCGTGGAGCGCTGCGAGGACGCCACGGACAAGTGGCTCCGCTGCAACGCGAGGCTCTGCCAGGACCTGTGCTACAAGGTGCGCCCCTCACCGCCCTCCCTCACGGCCCCCTGACTGGGCTGCTGCAGGGCCACTGGGACGGTGCAGGGCCGGGCTGACAGTGGCACCATATAACCTTCTGCCACTAGATGTCGCACTAGACCAGTTGTAGCATCTCAGAGCAAAACAAATGCTTTGTGGGCCACACGTGCCTTTTGGAAGGGAAGGGGGGGGGGGGGGGGGAGTTATAGAGATGCATTACCTTGCTCTCATAGAGATGCATTACGTTGCTCTCATAGAGATGCATTACGTTGCTCCCATAGAGGTGCATTGCGTTGCTCCCATAGAGATGCATAATGTTGCTCCATAGAGGTGCATTTCATTGCCCTATCGTTGCTCGTGCTCTGACATGCTTGGTGTATCTTTCCAGGTGACGGGGCTGAAGTACGGGGCCAAGTACAACTACAGGGTGTTCGCCGAGAACGCCGCCGGCCTCTCCGACCCATCCAACACCATCGGGCCCTTGCTGGCGGACGACCCCCATGGTGAGCTTTACATTCACAGCATTTGGCAGATGCTTTAATGGGGGGCAGGGTGGTCGAGTGGCCTGGGTGTTTGGCTCCCAGCCGGAAGGTACCCAGATAGCAACATTTATCTGGCCCTGATCTGGCCCACACCAGACACGTTCATCCGGCCCACATACCGCATTGGAATAATGGCACTTGGGAGGACCGCCTTGCATGGCAGCAATCACCATCGGTGTGTGAATGGGGGTGTGTGAGGCAATATTGTACAGCGCTGAGGGGCCGTAAGGTTAGAAAAGACACACATTTCTAGTTGATTCCCGGCTCTAAATAGCACTGCACTTGGTCAATGAGTGCTGCTAGCCCTTGTTAGCGGCCACCATTAACCCGCTGCCATGTCCCTCATAGTGTTAGCTAGCTAAAACTGTCCCTTCCTGTATTGGGCCTAGTATGACACATGAACTAGCTAGCTATTATTGTCCCTTCCTGCAGTGGGACAAGTATGACAATAAGCTAGCTAGCTAGCTAAAACTGTCCCCTCCTGTAGTGGGCCTAGCATGACACGTGAGCCAGGTAGCTAGCTAACACTGTCCCCTCCTGCAGTGGGACCAGTATGACATGTGCGCTAGCTAGCTAACATTGTCCCCTCCTGCAGTGGGCCCCACCCTGGACCTGAGTGCCTTCAGGAACGGCCTGGAGGTCATCGTGCCCCAGCCGCTCGTCATTCGCGTGCCCATCTCGGGCTACCCCACGCCCACCGCCAAGTGGACCTTCGGGGAGAAGGAGCTGACCGCAGCTGATGAGCGTGTCACCACGACGACCAAGTCCACCTATGTGGAGCTGGCGGTCAGCCCCAGCGTGCGACCGGACAGGGGCACCTACAGCCTGACGCTGGAGAACGACGTCACATCCGTCTCTGGGGAGATCGACGTCACTGTCATCGGTAGGGTCATACTTCTTTACTACCTTTTTAATATTGTTAATGTCAGTAGGAACACTTCTTTGTTACGTGTGTGTGACTAATGATGTGTTATAAAGCATTGTTATTACCTTATGTACTGTATATAATGAACTGTTTGAGTGTGTGTGTGTCAGCCTCTCCCAGCGCCCCCAAAGACTTCAAGGTGCTGGAGGTGACCAGGCAGCATGTGCACCTGACCTGGGACCCCCCTGAGCATGATGGGGGGAGCCCCCTGACCGGCTACCAGGTGGAGAAGAGGGATATGTCCCGCAAGACCTGGGTCAAGGTGAGACACGAAGATACACACACACACTGGCCACACATTTCATAACATTTTGTTATAATTTGTAATAATAATGTTCACATGAAAGTTAAAGTTGAAGCGTGTGTGTGTGTGTGTGTGCGTGCGTGCGTGCATGCCAGGTGGTGACTGGCATCCAAGACTTGGAGCACACGGTGACGGACGTGGTGGAGGGGAAGGAGTACCTGTTCAGGGTCACCGCCTGCAACAAGTGCGGCCCAGGAGAGCCGGCCTACATCGACGAGCCCGTCAACGTCTCCTCTCCTGCCAGTGAGTCACACACACACACACACACACACCTCCGCCTCCCCCAGCTGTATTTAATATCTGTTTACACATAAAGAACGCAATTTGTTGGCAATGCTGCTTGCGTATAATCCGTACCCCCTCCCCAGCCGTGCCGGACCCCCCAGAGAACCTGCGGTGGAGGGACAAGTCTGCCAGCGGCATCTTCCTGACCTGGGAGCCCCCGCGCTACGACGGTGGCACGGGCATCCGGGGCTACAACGTGGAGCGCTGCCAGCGGGGCACCGACAAGTGGGAGCCCTGCGGGGACACCCTGCCCGAGCTCAAGTACGTGCGGCTGTAACCATGGCACCAGCATCATCGTGGCGGCTTGCGATGATGCTGTGTGCCGTCATGCCTGTGTTGCCTGTATATTCCCCTGACATGATGATTGTTCACACAGTTTTTGCCTTTTCATAGACCTCTGGTTAATGTTGGCGCTATTGGAGCAGCTACGTAGCGATCAGTGTTGCTAAGCAACATTTAAAAACACTTGACTCCATCTTCATCACTCTACTGGCCCAACATGTCACATGACTCACGTTAACAGTGTCCTGTCCCCTCCCCCTACAGGTGCCAGGTGACAGGGCTGACCGAGGGTCAGTGGTACTCCTACAGGGTCCGAGCCCTCAACAGGCTGGGAGCCAGCCGGCCCTGCAAGGCCACTGACGAGATCCTGGCTGTGGACCCTAAAGGTGGGACAAAGTGACTTTGCTTCGCCACAGCAAGCAAAGGCTTTATTTGCACCTTAACTCTCATAGAATGGAAATGAACGGGAGGCGAAAATTGAGAATGTTTCTGAGGAGCAGGAGACATCTACTGATGTTTATACTGCTGTAGAGAGAGGGTTTATATACAGGAGACATCTACTGATGTTCATACTGCTGTAGAGAGAGGGTTTAAATACAGGAGACATCTACTGATGTTCAAACTTCTGTAGAGAGAGGGTTTATATACAGGAGACATATACTGATGTTTATACTGCTGTAAAGAGAGGGTTTAAATACAGGAGACATCTACTGATGTTTATACTGCTGTAGAGAGAGGGTTTATATATATATATATGTGTGTGTGTGTGTGCTGAGGTGACCCTGTGCCCCTGTCTGTTCCACAGAGCCTCCAGAGATCCAGCTGGACGCCAAGCTGCTGGCCGGTCTGACGGCCAAGGCCGGGAGCCGCATCGAGCTCCCGGCCGAGGTGACGGGGAAGCCTGAGCCGCGGGTCAAGTGGACCAAGGCCGACCTGGTACTGAAGCCAGACGACCGCGTCTCCATCGACGCCAAGCCGGGCCACTCCACCGTCACCATCGCCAAGACAACAAGGGAGGACACCTCCACCTACATCATTGAGGCCACCAACAGCAGCGGGCGCGCCACGGCAACCGTGGACGTCAACATCCTGGGTGAGTAGCGCACTAGCTTGTATGCTAACTCATAGGTGCAAGCTAATAAGTGCAAGCTAATAAGTGCTAGCTCGTATGCTAGGTCATAAGTGCTAGCTTGTCTGCTTTTCATTAGCTCTAGCTCGTACATGATAGCTCTTACATGCTATATTGTACATGCTAGCTTGTATGCTAGCTCATTAGCTCTAGCTTGTACATGCTAGCTCTTACATGCTATATTGTACATACTAGTTTCTACAGCAACTAGGAACCTGCACACTGAAGTTTACAGTGTATTTGTGCTGTATGTTTGTGCTTTTGACAGACAGTTACATTTGAATCATACACTGTGTATACTTAGCATTCTAAATGACAGCAGTGGTGTTTATTAGGAAAAGCAGTAGTAACAGAAGTACACCCAGTATTTGCACTATTGTTAGATGTATCAATTATTGCTGATACATTCATTGTTGAGATATTTTTTAATAGTGTCTGTGGCAGCAGTTAAAGATTGCATACTATAGACTACACTATAGTAACCCGTTTTAAAGGACACCACTGTTGTGTGTATGCTCTCTATTTATCTTCACCCCCGTCTACAGATAAGCCCGGCCCCCCCGCTGCCTTCGACATCTCTGAGATCACAAATGAGACCTGCTTCCTGGCCTGGAACCCCCCCAGGGACGACGGTGGCTCCAGGGTCACCAACTACATCGTGGAGAGGCGTGCTGCTGACAGTGAGATCTGGCACAAGCTGTCCTCCACCATCAAGCAGACCACCTACAAGGCCACAAGCCTGGTGCGCTTCAAGGAGTACATCTTCAGGGTCTTTGCCGAGAACCAGTTTGGCATCGGGCCCCCTTCTGAACACCCGTCCATTATTGCAAAATACCCCTTCGGTAGGTCCAGCATTGATACATACGCTACATCATGTTGTGTAGAGGTACCCTCCTCCTGTTGGGTCTCTTTGATTCTTTTACTGCTGTTTTACTCTTCTAGTTCTTTACCACCATCGTGTTGATTGTATTGTGTTTGCAGTCAGATGCTCTATGACCAACTAATGCTGTGTATGCTCGAAACATAGAATTGCACCTGTGATTGACACCGGTGTTACCGAAACCTTGTAATGGTTTAAGAGAGACACAATGGGTGTAGAGAGTGCTGTCTGGTAGATTATTTGGGCCTTTAGACCATTCTTATTCTCCCTCTTTCCCCTAGACACCCCTGGTGCGCCCTACAAGCTGGAGCCCTCCGACATTGCCAAGGACTCGCTCACCCTGGCTTGGTATGAGCCTGAGGAGGATGGCGGCAGCCCCATCACCGGCTACTGGGTGGAGCGCTACGAACCGGACCACGACCGCTGGATGAAGTGCAACAAGCTGCCCATCAAAGACACCAACTACAGGTAAGTCTCGGGACTCTGGGCTGTGAGGATCCACTGCATAGTCTTGGCCAGGGGGTAACCTGTGTATGTGTGTGTGTGTGTGTGTGTGTGTGTGTGTTCAACTGTGCAGGGTCAAAGGTCTTCCCACCAGGAAGAAGTACAAGTTCAGAGTTCTGGCGGAGAACCTGGCTGGAACAGGAAAACCCAGCAAGGAGACGGACATGATCCTCGTCAAAGATCCTATTGGTAAAATAACGCCTACTTCACATTAAAGGTCCACGAAGCAATGTTCCAGACCAGAAGAAAGATGTAAAATAGATATATTTATACTAGATATATAGATATATATGTAAAAAAAAAAAAAAAAAAAATATATATATAATATAAAGAGATTTAATGTATGAGATGAGGTTCCAAATGGGTTTTATAGGTACCGAATGGGCTATTCTATTCTACACAGTGCCACGGTGCAATGGTTGTTTTTACTTATACTAATACGGTTAGCAGTATCACTGCTGCATCTCAATCAGTCAATCAATCAATTAATCAATCAATCAATCTTTATATATATAGCCCTTTTCATACAAATTCATGTAACACAAAGTGCTTCACACTACAACGTCATTAAAAACAATTCAAAATGAGTAAAAACAATACAATATATAAAAATCAAAATAAAGTAATACCACCAATCATGTTACACTGATCATCCCAACCCTCCAATCACAAACAAACATCGGGAGTCCCATTCCCACCACATTTGGGTGTCAGTATACATGAACCAACCCGAGATGAAGCCTTGCTCATTTCATACTCATCAGCTGATTAAGAACCCAGTCAGGATGAAGATGTTAATCTGGGCCACACACACCTAGTGCTTTATGCAGCTGTGTGAGTGGGCCTGCTATTAAGTCTCCCCTTCCTGGACCAGACCCCCCGTGGGCTCCTGGCAAGCCCACCGTGAAGGACGTGGCTAAGACATCCTGCTTCCTGATGTGGACCAAGCCGGAGCATGACGGCGGCGCCAAGATCGAGGGCTACATCATCGAGATGCTGAAGAGCGGAACGGTGGACTGGATCCGTGTGGCCGACAACATAACCATCCTGGAGCACTTCTTGAAGGGGCTGATGGAGAAGCAGGAGTATTCCTTCAGGGTCAAGGCCGTCAACGTGGCTGGGGAGAGCGAACCCAGCGAGCCCAGCGACCCCGTACTCTGCAAGGAGAGACTCAGTAAGTCACGTGGTGTCAGGACACCATGTTAAGCCCTGTTAAGTCTTGTTGGAGTCAGGACACCATTTTAAATCTTGTTGCAATAAGTACAGAACAGTGTTAAGTCTTGTTGGAAAATCTAATTTAAAGACAATAATTCTTCATTGAGACAAATCTGTAACCTTCACTAAACCGAACTGTTAAGAGTTCACACCCGGAAAGCCAAAGCAAAGTTAGAGACACCAGATTAGCGTCAGAACTTGACCTCTGATCCTTCATCCTATTTCCCAGACCCCCCCTCGGCCCCCCGTTGGCTGAACGTGGTCAGCATCAGCCGCAGCAGCGCAGAGCTGAAGTGGACAGCCCCAGAGAGGGACGGCGGCTCCCCTATAACCAATTATGTGATGGAGAAGAGGGACGTACGGCGCAAGGGCTGGCAGGCGGTGGACACCACGGTGAAGGAGCTCAAGTACACAGTGACGCCGCTCAACGAGGGCTCCCTCTATGTGTTCCGTGTGGCCGCGGAGAACTCTGTGGGCCTCGGACCCTTCTGTGAGCTGGAGGACTCTGTGCTGGCCAAGGACACCTTTAGTAGGTTATGGTGGGGAAGATGGGATGATGGTGGGTTGATGGTAGATGATGATGGATGTATAACAGGTGGATGATGATGAATGATGATGGTGGGTGGAGGATGTGTGATGGATAGATGATGGATGGATGGATAAATGATGGGTGGTGCATGGATGATGATGGATAATGAATGATTGAAAGGTATATGACAGATCTACAGGTGGGTGATACGTGCCATGATGGCACTGACGTGTGAGTTATTCCTAGAGTCCTAACAATGTGCAGCTATTGGTGTGCAGGGCATTGTAAACCATGTTAATGAGAAGGGGGTGCTGTTGTGTTCCAGCGACTCCTGGGCCCCCCTTCTCCCTGGAGGTCCTGGGGATCACCAAGAGATACGTGGACCTGCAGTGGGAGGCCCCCAAGAACGACGGGGGCCGCCCCATCCTCAAGTAGGTGGCCGACCGGCTCTGCACCTGCTCACTAGCTAAACACGCTAGTTTCTCTCAAGCTAACAGTGTTTGTGCCCGACCAGATACTCCGTGGAAAAGAAGGAGAAGTTGGGAACCCGCTGGGTGAAGTGTGGCAAGACTTCTGGCCCAGACTGCAAGTACCGCGTGACCGACGTCATTGAGGGAACCGACGTCCAGTTCCAGGTCAGCGCCGAAAACGAGGCTGGCGTGGGACATCCCAGCGAGCCTACTGAGATCCTCAACATTGACGACCCTACAGGTGGGTGGGATCTTATATCAGCCTATATAAAGATGCCTACTGTGTGCACATAGCTTTGCGTTTATTTCCCTTCGGGTAATAATAGTGTAACTTTCTAATGTAATTGACCTCCTGTCCTCCGTGTGTCACTGTAGGAGTTCCATCCCCTCCCATTGAGCTGCACGTGACGGCGGCGAGCCGTGACTTCCTGGCCATCGCCTGGAAGCCCCCGGAGAGGACGGGCGGCTCCCCCATCAGCGGCTACCACATCGAGATGTGCGAGGCCGGCACAGAGAAGTGGATGCGGGTGAACTCGCGGCCCGTCAAGGAAGTTAAGTTCCGCATCGAGGAGGGCGTGGTCGCCGAAAAGGAATACGTCTTGCGGGTGCGCGCCATCAACGGCGTGGGCGTCAGCGAGCCCTCAGACATCTCAGAGAACGTCTTCGCCAAGGACGCTGACTGTAAGCATGAACCTTGTATATATATCTAGTTTGCTGACTAGTTAGTCAGTCAGTTAGCTTTTCATGGCTTGAACTGATTATGAGGCTAAGCATTGGTAACATAAACCTAACCCAAGTACCTTTTCACTACATACATTGTTTCAAGTACTGTTGTACAGCAAAAAAGCATCAACCACTATGCACTATGGTATTATTGAATGTTCAATAATAATGTGTGTGTGTGTGTGTGTGTGTGTGTGTGTGTGTGTGTGTGTGTGAAGGCAATCCTACCCTGGAGTTCCAGACTCTGGACCTGGTTGTCGTGGAGACAGAGAAAATGCACATCCCCGTTCCTTTCAAGGCCGTTCCCTCTCCAAAGATCACCTGGCATAAAGATGGCAAGGAGCTGAAGGCGGACGAGCGCCTGGGCTTCAGGTTTGTCCACAACAACCCGATAAACTTCACACTGCCCCAGAACATTCACAATGCCCCTATAACATCCACACTGCCCCTATAACTACCACACTTCCCCTATAACTACCACAATGCCCCTATAACATCCACACTGCCCCTATAACATCCACACTGCCCCAGAACCTCCACACCTCCTGTAGAATTTCCACACTGCTAATAGAACAGAAACTCTGCCCCTATATCCACCACACTGTTAGAACCACCTTGACCCTAGAACCTCCACACTGCTGAACCACCACAGCTATAAAACACACCAGTTTGACGGTCATGCTTGAGCTTTGCCATCGGAAGTCTCTTCAGTGGGTTTGTGGCGTTGTGGCCCCCACAGGAAGGAGTACGTCTCCTGCCACCTGGAGGTCGACAGCGCTCTCCATGCCGACGCTGGCCAGTACAAGGTCACCCTGGAGAACAAGCTGGGAGCCGCCAGTGCCACCATCAACGTCAAGGTCATCGGTGAGGGCCGATCCTTCAGCAGCATTCCTTGATTGTCCTGTCTGACCACAGCCTCTGTCTTAACCCACGCTCCCTCTCTCCTCCCCTCTCTCCTCCTGTCTCCCCTTTCTTTCCCAGGCCTGCCCGGGCCCTGTAAGGAGATCATTGCCACCGACATCACCAAGAGCTCCTGCAAAGTGTCCTGGGACCCTCCGGACTACGATGGAGGCAGTCCCATCCTGCACTACGTGCTGCAGGTGAGTGGTCAAACCCTGGGCCTCAGCAGAAAAGCTAAGCTAGGCTAAGATTAGATCACCCACCTAACCTTAAACAAGCTAAGCTAAGTTCAAATAAATAATAATAATTTAAACAACATGAACTAAGCATATAATAAGATAAGTTAACCTTAGATTAACTAAAATAAAATAAGCTAATATAGGATTGGAGACTGTATAATTGCAGTTTTACAGTATGCATCACTAGACATACAGGAGAGATGAGACCATGTATAAAACGTGTGTGTGTGTGTGTGTGTGCGTGCACAGCGGCGTGAGGCTGGCCGCAGGACGTACGTGAACATGATGTCCGGGGAGAACAAGGTGAGCTGGCCCGTCAAGGACCTCATCCCCAACGGAGAGTACTACTTCAGAGTGTCTGCCGTCAACAAGATCGGAGGAGGGGAGTTCATCGAGCTGCGCAACCCCGTCATTGCTGAGGACCAGAAACGTAAGAGATGAAGTCTATTTGACCACCCACGTGTATATTATATATACAGTATACAGTTTACATTAAGTACTCTGCTATGGTGCACCAAGAATCCCACGTGTTTCCCAGCTTACCTTTCATGTTTATGGAAAAACGTGGCTACTGGTAACTGGAGGTAACTATGGGTAACTAGAGGTAATTCTGCGTAACAGGACGTAACTAGGAATAACTGGAGGTAATTAAGGTTAACTGGAGGTAACTGGGCTTAACTAGATGTAACTAGGGGTAACTGGAGGTAACTAAGGGTAACTGGGGGTAACTGGAGGTAACTAAGGGTAACTGGAGTGTGTGTTATCTGCCCTCAGACGTCCCAGACCCTCCCGTGGACGTGGAGACCCACAATGCCACATCCAGCACCATCACTCTAACCTGGAAGCCCCCCATGTACGACGGGGGCGCCAAGATCATGGGCTACGCCTTGGAGCGGCTGCAGAAGGGCGAGGAGAATTGGGAGCGCTGCAACGACTTCCTAGTGCCTGTGCTGTCCTACACGGTGCGAGGCCTGACCGAGGGCAAGCAGTACCAGTTCAGAGTGAAGGCGGAGAATGCCGCCGGCATCAGCGAGCCGTCCCGCAGCACGCCCTTCGTCAAAGCCTCCGACTCCATTGGTACGCTGAGAAGTTAGCTGCTACAAGTTAGCTGCTGGCTGCTAGAAGTTAGCTGCTACAAGTTAGCTGCTGGCTGCTTGAAGTTAGCTTCTACAAGTTAGCTGCTGGCTGCTAGAAGTTAGCTGCTACAAGTTAGCTGCTGGCTGCTTGAAGTTAGCTGCTACAAGTTAGCTGCTGGCTGCTTGAAGTTAGCTGCTACAAGTTAGCTGCTGGCTGCTACAAGTTAGCTGCTGGCTGCTACAAGTTAGCTGCTGGCTGCTAAAGGTAAATGCCAAATTAATTTCCTCTAAATAACCTTTACTTTGTGCATTAAGATGCAATGCCCTTTGAGCAGGCTGAGCAGGAGAGATTCTGCTTGATGCTGCTGCTTCTGCAACTGCGTGTACTGCATTGCATACAGTAGATTGTGAGGCGCTATAAACACCGTGGGTTTGTTCCCCTCCAGACCCTCCCAAGGTGTTCCTCAGCGGCAGCCTGCAGTCCGGCCTGAGCGTCAAGAGGGGCTGTGAGATCTGCCTGGATGCCAACATCTCCGGGTCGCCCTACCCAGAGATCACCTGGTACTGGAATAACCAGGTGATCCGGCCCGAGGCCCTCAGGAAGAGGCCCGACAAACCCCTGAAGAAGAAGGTAGAGAAGAAGGAACCCGAGAAGGAGAAGGCGGAGCAGGAGAAGAAGGAGGGAGAGGTCAAGGTAGAAGAGGAGAAGAAGGAGGGAGATGTCAAGGTAGAAGAAAAGGAGGAGGGAGAGAAGAAACAGGAGCCAGTGGAGGAGGTGGAGGAGACTGACTACCCCACGCTGAACGAGCGCCTCACCATAAACAACAGCAGGAGGGGGGAGTCGTCTGTGGTGGTGCGTGACACCGTGCGGAGAGACCACGGCGTCTACATGGTGAAGGTGGAGAATGACCACGGCATCGCCTCCGTCACCTGCGAGGTCAACGTCCTCGGTGAGCTGCTGCTTCACCGACACTCTTACTATGGTGATGTTAATGTGTTGTCGTTACTATGGTACGCTACCATGGCAACTAAGGTGATGTTACTATTGCGATGTTACTACGGTGATACTATGGTACGTTAATATGGTATATGTTTATGTTTATTTAGCAAGGGACAATACACATAGTACCACTAACAGAGGTAATGGATGAGAGAGATTTAGCCATACAGGCTAATGTTCATCTCCAGTCCCTAGAAAGTGAGCATGTAAAACAATAAGACATTAACAAATATACAAACATAAAAGAGTATACATCATGCAGTACAATTGCATTAATGAAACAAACATTTATTTCTAAGACTACATACAATAACTATGGGAGAGGATCATGGCATTAATATACAACTTTGAGGCCTCAGTAGTGAGATTATTCCTAATAAATCAAACATTTGCCAAAATGAACTTCATTCTATTCACAACTTTTATAACTTGTGTTTTAAATGTAAGCTGTGAATCCATTATGATGCCTAGATATTGATATTCATTCACAACAGATACCTTTTCCCCGCATCTCTATTTACAGCTTTGGTAACAACATATGTACAGTTGTACTGACATTACGGTGTACACGTGAATTAGCTAGCCAGTTTGAGATATTAACCACTGATACAGATTGTAATTCTGTGGCTTGGTTCTTGTTTTGTACATGGTGCTGTTACTATGGCACTGGTACAATGGGGCTGATACCGTGGTTCTGTTACTATGGCTACAGTAGCCTAGTAACCCCGGGTGTGTGCTTCATAGCAGGTTGTCAGTAGTTAAAACTAAAGACCTGCCTGTTCTCCAGACACCCCCGGCCCTCCGGTCAACTTCCGCTTCGAGGAGGTGAGGAAGAGCTCAGTGGTCTGCAAGTGGGACCCTCCGCTGGACGACGGAGGCAGCGAGATCCTCAACTACACCCTGGAGAAGAAGGACAACTCCAAGCTGGAGATCGGCTACAGCATAGTGACCTCCACGCTGCGCGGGTGCCGCTACCTGGTGCCCAAGCTCATCGAGAAGAAGGAGTACCTGTTCAGGGTGGTGGCAGAGAACAAGCTGGGAGCAGGCATACCCTGCATCTCCAAGCCTCTCGTCGCCAAGAACCCATTCGGTTTGTTGTTATGAGATATGTGGATATACCTATTATAGTAGGGCTGTTTGCTGTTATGAGATTTGTAGATAACCTATTATAGTAGGGCTGTTTGCTGTTATGAGATTTGTAGATACCCTATTATAGTAGGGGTGTTTATTGTTATGAGATATGTAGATATATATATTATAGTAGGGCTGTTTATTGTTATGAGATTTGTAGATAACCTATTATAGTAGGGCTGTTTGCTGTTATGAGATATGTAGATATATATCTATTATAGTAGGGCTGTTTATTGTTATGAGATTTGTAGATAACCTATAATAGTAGGACTGTTTGCTGTTATGAGATATGTAGATATATATCTATTATAGTAGGGCTGTTTATTGTTATGAGATTTGTAGATAACCTATAATAGTAGGACTGTTTGCTGTTATGAGATATGTAGATATATATCTATTATAGTAGGGCTGTTTGCTGTTATGAGATTATTTTTACATATAAAAGAGATTATTTCATGTTTATATTATTAGTTTTATATTGTTGTATCTATTATTTTGATTAATTTTATGTATTTATATTATAGTTTTATATAGTTAGATTTTCATTGTTCCGATTGTATGGATGTGTGTTCCTGTGGCAGATCCGCCCGAGGCTCCTGATAAGCCAGTGATCGATGACGTCACAGCCAATAGTATGCTGGTGACGTGGACGCCGCCCAATGACAACGGCAGCCCGATTCTGGGGTACTGGGTGGAGCGCCGTGAGATCAACAGCTCCCACTGGGCCCGGGTCAACAGGTAGAGAAACCCCTCCATATAGAACCCTACATATAGAACCCTCATATAGAACCCTCTTATATAACCCTCAATATATAACCCTCCATATAGAACCCTCATATAGAACCCTCATATATAACCCTCATATAGAACCCTCATTTAGAACCCTCATATAGAACCCTCCAAATATAACCCTCCATATAGAACCCACATATATAACCCTCCATATAGAACCCTCCATATAGAACCCACATATAGAACCAACCA
>JAODLL010044241.1:0-20390 GCA_026546735.1 Forbesichthys agassizii | reverse complement strand
ACAATGAGAACGTTACAATCTCAGGTGGAACTAAATCATGTCCACGATAAGTATGTGCCGCATCTGTGTAAATAACATAATAATAAAACAGTTAATAATGTGATGCCATATCATGTGGTAATGCTCCATAACATGTTTTAAATATGTTACATATATATTTAACTTCAATCTTGGTTTTTAAAAAATATTGCAAATCACAATATCTGTCAGAAAAATCGCAATTAGATTTTTTTCCAAAATCGTTCAGCCCTATTCCAAAATGTACTCTAAAATGTGTTTGTTTAATCGTCTGTATTTTGGTGCTCTAGTTTTATCATTATGGTCTAAATGGGCGTCTTTAAAAAGACCAAATATAGTCTATTCACGAAAGCAAAGATCCCACTTGTTAGGCATGTCGGCTAGCTAACGCTAGCAGCACGTCGCTGTAGTCTGGAACCGCTGTTCAACCACGCCAGTAGGGTTTGTAGCATAAAGTGCAGTTCTGTATGAATCTCCCCCACACTTCATGATCTCTAATGTGTCCGTGGTGTACCTGCACCACAGTCTCCTCCTTATCAGCAGAAAGGAAATGTAGGGTCTCCAGAAATCGGTTGCTCAGCGTTGAGATGATAAATGTATTGAACCAGAAACTTTCCATCTCTCACTGTTATTTCCATACAACCCTCACATAGACGTGCATTCAACACGTTACAAGTGTCACATCTGAGGACGCTACACGCTGTGCACACTTCAGCCAGTGTACACTTGCTGGCTGCATCATCAGAGGGACATAAAAGCTGTTTCTTCAAATGTTACGCATTGTGTGTGGTGTGTGGCCAGCTGACCCTGTGAGAATCTACTGTTATGAATGATGTAGATTTTGAACACACACTTTAGGTTACCATTGACTAGCAACATAGAATGTGTAAACAGGCTGTGCAAAAACAAGAAACTTGGTTGAAAATATATGCATTTTGATAATGGTGTGGCGGTTATATGTATAAATGCCAGTGTTTTTAATGTATCTTGACTATATTTAACAATATGGAGTGCAACACAACAAACCAAGACTGGGGGACTATATTATTAAACTACTTCTAGTGTTGAAGCAGCATATTGCGTTGGTGTGTCTGCAGGAGAACACTGCCTGGTCATGGTAATGTCACAGCAGCTCACCTTGACCGACAGAACCACTCCGTCTTCAGGCTTGAAGGACTTGCACAGAGCCAGCAGGTCTTTGGCCTTCATCCGGTCCCATTCCATGTTGCAGACCGCTAGCCTGCAGGACACCTGCGCACGCACGCACACACACACACACACAGGTGCTCTAGTAGGCGTATCCATGTGGTCCCCAGACAGAGCCATCAGAGCCACAGGCCACGCCCCCCCAGGCCCCTCCCCTCACCTGGTCGCCCCTGGCAGCGTCTTTACACAGGTCTCCCCAGTCGTGCTCGATCTCCTGCTGGAGGCCCAGGGGGGCCTCGTCATCCTCCTCTTCCTCGTCTTCATCAGAGCTGGTCTCCACGTTGCCCCGCCCCCGCGCCAGATCTGGCTCGCTGTCCTCCTCCTCCGACGCCTGCTCTTCCTCGCCTGAGCTCACCCCCTCATCATCATCATCTTCATCATCATCATCATCATCTTCATCTGAGCTAGCCTTGGTGATGCCAGCTTGCGGCTTCTCAACGTCACTCGCCGCATCATCCTCCTCAGTATGCTCCTCCTCCTCATCGTCATCATCATCATCATCATCATCATCATCTAGACAATAAAGTTTGCTGAGTCAGGCAATGAGTTGGTGAAATATAACCATGTTTATACAAGGTGATTCTGAACAACCCAAATGAAAACTTAATAAATCAACGAACTACCTTAATAAAAGACTTAAAGGCAGGGTAAATTATTCCCGAGAACGCTTGCTAATTTAAAAGCTCAAATGAAAACAACATTTCTCTGCGGTGTCGCCCCGCACATTAAAACGCAGTGTGAAGCTAAGCGTTGTTGGGAGCGGTGTTAGCCACTTTGTTTATGTTTCTATTTACAGAGTAGTTGTGCACAAGTATCTGATTATTTTTTCAACACACAGAGAACGGTAAACTAGCGAAATGCAAGGATATATTTGGTGAACTTGACAAAAAAAAAGTGTATTATCTTACAATAATTGACTATATCTTTAACAAGTCAATAAACGACATTCATTTGTTATTATCTGGGTTAGGCTGGTCTTCATCCTCGTCGGAGGACAGACCCACCTTGCTCCACCTCCTTCACTGCTCTCCTATGCTCTGCTCTTCCTTTCTTCTCCTTCTTCTTCTCCTCCTCCTCCTCCTCCTCCCCCTCTGAGTCCGACAGGTGGTAGAAGCGCCGCAGGTCCTCGGCGGTGCTGTGGCTGACCGGGCGGCCCCTCTTGTCCACCGTCTGCTTCACCTGGAAGCGCTTGTCGTGGAACATGCCGCGGAACCGCTTGTCAATGTGCACCTTCCGCTCTCGCTCGGGCATCTCCCAGAAGCGGGGGTCTTTCTGCACCTTCTGGAAGCGGTCGTCGGACGCCATTGTTGGTGAGGGCGCCTGGCCAGGAGACGTGACACGTCGGCTACAGACACAGAGGGAACATCCTCACCACCACACTTCATTAAGGTCAGTAGCAGTACTGTGTTAATAGTTTGACCTTAACTACACTGAGCTCATCTAGCAGAAGCTTTCAGACGCAGAAGTAAAGACCTGCTTCGTCCTCTCACACGAGATACCTAGTAATATGATGTGATCTCTGCAATAGTACTTAGGTCACTGATGAAAGCAGCTTGTCAATGATTCAAATGTAAGTGTAGAGCGCCATTAACCTGGTTCATACGCATCACAGTTCAGCATGATCTTATGTTATATTTTCACTAGACCATAACATTTCAATAGATGTCTCAATATCAAAGCAATTGGTCTGTCTTTGCACAAATCGGTAGGGTACAATGATTTGCCACGCAGACAGACAATTCTGACGCGTATTAATAAATGACTTGCCTTACTAGTTCCACCATCATTAATAACCCTAAATACTGACATTAACATAGTACAGAACACAATTTCTGGATATCTTATTCACAGTTTAGAGACTATTCCTACTAATACACTACACTTATATAGACTACTATATGTATAAGTAAGTGCATATGGTACTGCAGCTGTTATATTGCTGTACTACTAATATTCTAAACATAATGTGTCAGTGCACAGTAGCCTACTTTAGACTGTAGATCAGTTAGCATACCTTTAGCACATGTAAACAACATTGCGCTGGAACGGGGCAAATACAGTACGACCAACACTAATTAATATACACTTCATAGTCGGTACATTTAAATTGTCTCCTCCTACTATAAAAGATATGCTGAGTACGTACTTACAGAAAACGATATAAATAAGTACACAAGCGTGTAGTCCTCGTCTGCACCACGTACTTATGCACGTGCTTTCCCAGCATGCACCGCATCCGTAACTGGTCCAAAGCCCCGCCCCCAAATCTTCCCGTATGGCGAGCCGGTTAGGACAAACAAGTTTCGGCGTGTGAGGGAAATCACGGAACATGTGTAGGAACTTTTTATGTAATTGCCATTTTATCTCGCGATAAATGCTTACTACTAAGAGGGCACTGTTGTAAACTAAGCAGTGCCTCTTAGAACCTTTTTAAAATGTTATTTCTGTTTGCAAACAAACGTTTCCGCGTAATCCGCCACACAGGGCAAATCCAGTTCATGCTTTCTAATCTGCCCCACACATCGAGGTCATCCAAAGTGGAAGGTGGGAGAGCGGCACGTTGCTAACATGGTGTGTTGTTAACTGGCATCAACACACATTAATACTTATTCGTCAGGCGATGCTTGTTGGGGAGCAATGAACGGAGCGGCATGGCACGGCGGCTGGAGGAGGGCGCTGAACATTTGCCGAGCCAGGCTCCTCTCCACCACACATACAGTGACTCCGCCATGCGGGGCTGTCAACACCACAGGTCCCAGGAGCCAGCGGGAGCACAGCTGGCCCTGGAGCCGAGGACCCCGCAGATATCCGGGGCCCACCTGTCAAGGGGTCCGGCATACGTCCGGCCGCGGTGCGATGAACGTGTTTGATAGGTCCATGAAGCGGAGGCAGAAGCGGTGGTCGGCCTCTCTACAGGGCACCGATCAGTACGACTACATCAGAGAAGAGGTCAGTTTACAATACATTGTAGTTGTTAGTAGGTCTTAAGGCAGATGTAGGTATGCTCTTAGAGCTATACATTTAGTATACTTTATTATAAATGTCACACCAGTCCGCTATCAGTGATAGCTCCCGCCTCCATAAGTGTAGTCTCCTGTGGCTCTGACGTGTGTTTCTTTCCTTCACCTGATTGGCCCAGAGAATCTACATTGCCCGTCTATCACACGAACGCTCGTATACATTACATCACATCCAGTTGGGACCATGGCAGATCAACAAGCAACCAAAATAAAAATCCCACGATTGCACACTACAGCCTACACAGCAAAGCAACCAAAGAAAATAAAGACTGAAGCAGAAAAAAAGGGGGGAAAAAAGTTAGCCGATAGAATCCGTGATAAAACGAGAATCAGCATTGGCGTGGCTTTTCAGCAATGGCGAGAACTACGTGAATTGAAGGGTTTCCAGAACGATTGTGAACTGGCTTTTTTCCTACTGAACAGGTAAATAAATCAATAACATATATTGTAATGTGTTATTTTATTAAATTTATTTAGTTGCCTTTATAAACATAGCATGTCCTTTTGACAGTTATGAAAAATCCCACCCCCTACCACACAAGATCTGCCGCAAACTCAAAAAACATGGGTATGATATTAGTCTTTTGCCACAAAATCTCCAGTGCAGTAAAATTGTACAAATATGTTTATGGCTAATGTCTAATTGTTATATTATCTCTTTAGGGTCTGGACTGCCACAATCACTAATGCCTCCTGTTCATAGAGCTGTCCACAGAACACATTTTTCTAATAAATGTTCTTCTATAACAATAGGCATTTGTGCTTTTTTCAAATATGATCACCTACTTTATAGAATATAATGTAAAATATTATAAATACGTATAAATAGTTACTCATCAGAGGCTAATGTGCAAGGAATACTTTTTGTTTATACTGTTATTTTGAACACAAAACATACATGTAAGCAGAACTATTTACACCCTGCTGGGGATAAACCCAACATGATATTGAATGTGTCTGGGTGTTTGGCCCCAATGTTCCACACACAACAGCTAGGATTAACTACTGTTTCCTTGTCCCAAAGCACCATACTGCCACACAACATGCTGTCTATTATTGTCTTCTCCAGGTTGGGGTGTGTCTTCAAATGCTCCATTCCATATTCGTCTGACCAGATAATATAAAAGTCCATGTGTGGGAGGGTGGAAACGCAACTGCTAGGACCTAGGTTGTCGTCCGCAGCAGCGCTTCCACTCAGTAAGGGTGGGCACCTCTGCATTTCTGGCATATGCACTAACTGGGATGCTCTGGGGTGAGGGTCGGGTGATAGAGGAGTACTTTTGGCCATGGCATCAAACAGGTTGCTAGAATGCTGATAATCTTTCCTGGTAGAGAGTTGATCAGAGATGAGATTAAAGGATAAAAGTGCTAATTATAATTGAATATTCATACCAGTTCTTCCCGTATGATTGGAGCTTGCTGCAACTCCATATGATGTGCGTCCTCTTCAAGGTAGTCTGTATGTGAGGCAAAATACTGTAAAGCGCTTTAAAACTGCTTTGGCCAAAAGCGCTATATAAATGCGCCCATTTTTATTTACCATTTAATACGGTTTTGCTAGACTACGTTACAGTACACTACGATAAGGTTGCTTCCCTGTAGCCTATGGGATGTAACAATCACATTGTGTATATAAGAATAGTAGTTTATACACTTATAGGTTCTTTGAAGGAACATATAAATTATTAATTCCCCTGAAGTACTGTTCTGTTACGTATTTACAGAACTAAATACATAACAGAATAGTATTTTATACACTTGTAGGTTCTTTAAAGGCACATATAAATGAATAATTCCAATGAAGTACTGTACGGTAACGTATTTACCAAATTAAATAGGTGACAGCTGCTCACTGTAGCTACAGAACGTAAAATAGTACTTGGAATGTTTCTTCCCACTAGTGAAGTTATACTTTATATTGTTTCATTTGGTCTGATAGACTGCTTAATTATCTGTGAATCTGACATGGCGTGACACAGCTGACTGTGTTGATGAGCAAGGCTGTGGTGCTGGCCTCATGCTCGTGCACGGTGGAGTTATTAGGCTACTAGTGATTCTCCTATGTCAACATTACCACACCAGGCTAGAAACTTGGCTTTAACTGAGTGTACAGCCACTTCTTTTATTTTAATTTAAATAATGATCAACATTTAAGATCCCAACTGCTGAAACATCCAAACTTGAGAAACTAAACATAATCCCATTTCCAATAGAATCAGACAAACAATCGGAATAAATAGTTTTGCAACTTTATCCAAATTACAACATTTTAAGTAACTTACATGTTATAATACGTGCAGGAAGATGTCCCATTGGTCTTGCAGTATAAAAACATGTATTGTGTAATTGCTGCATGAAATATATTTCTGGATTTGATTAGCAACGTGTGTGTGAAAACCATGACCTGACATGATCTCCCGTCATTACAGGTTGGCAGTCGAGTGGCAGACAGGGTTTATGATATCGCCAGGTGCGTTTGATTGACTAACTTTATTACACAGAAGAGTTGTGTAAGTTCTCTTCCTCAGAAACAACCAGATTGGTTGATTGTAACGCATCAATAACTTCTGTTGTCTACCCAGGACCTTTCCTCTGGCACTGGATGTTGGATGTGGGAAAAGTCACATCGCAAAACACCTGAGCAAGGTACATCTAGGTTCTATAGATCTATGCCTGTGTTCCAGACACTAGACTACACCATGTCAGCTATATCTATAGATCTATGCCTGTGTTCCAGACACTAGACTACACCGTGTCATCTATATCTATAGATCTACACCTGTGTTCCAGACACTAGACTACACCATGTCATCTATATCTATAGATCTACACCTGTGTTCCAGACACTAGACTACACCATGAGTCATAATAACCTGTGGCACCATTCACCCCGTAGGAGGTTGTGGAGCAGCTCATCCTAACAGACATCTCAGAGAGTAGTCTGGTGAGTGAACTTGTGGTGTCATCTGTGTTGGTTAAAGGTGGAGTCAGTGATCCTCCAGGCAGATTGTGGATACTTGAAACATGAACACATCCCCCTTCAATACCATAGGGTGCTCCCTCAGAAGCCCCGCCCCCTTCAATACCATAGGGCAGGGCTATTCAATTACAAATTCAATTGGGCCAGATTTTAAAGAGAAAGTGGAGGTGGGCCACATTCGGCAGCCTCTTAATGTTGAACACAGTCAAATTAATGGTGATAGTTTGCTATAGAATTATAGGCGCTAATTCCTTATCTTTCTGGCATATAGCCTTTTGAACAAAGAATTGGCAGTCCTGCCAACATGCATGCAGCGTTCTACAACTGAAATTACATTTGAGTTTTGTGCATGCAGGTATGGACTTATCACTCAGACTAATTTCATTGCGCTGATTATTATGTCTGGACTACATTACAAATGGGCCATGTCAGATGACTTGGCTGTAGAGCAGTTAAATAAAATATTGACTCGCTTATGGTATAATGGATATACTATATATTCAAATAGAATAGTGTTCAAGGGTGCAATCCCCTCTTGGGCCACATGGGGGTAGTTGGTGGGCCGCATTTGGCCCCCGGGCCGCCAATTGAATAGGCCTGCCATAGGGTGCTCCCTCAGAAGCAGTTTGTGTGACTGTGTGTGTGTCTGTTTGACGTTGTGTCTGTCTGTCTCTGTGTGTGTATGTGATTTTGTGTCTGTGTGTGTGACAATGATTATCAATATTTCTATCTATATCTCAAGGAGCAGAGGAGAGGTTGTGAGATCCCCACCCGCTGTGTCCTGGCTGATGAGGAGCTCCTGCCCTTCAGAGAAAACACCTTTGACCTGGTGGTCAGCAGTCTTAGGTTAGGTTGTGTTGTGTTACTGTGTAATGAGGTTAGGTTATGCTACTGTATAACGAGGTTGTGTTACTGTATAACGAAGTTATGTTACTGTATAATGAGGTTGTGTTACTGTATAACAAGGTTAGGTTACTGTATAACGAGGTTGTTGTTACTGTATAACGAGGTTGTGTTGTGTTACTGTATAACGAGGTTGTGTTACTGTATAACAAGGTTAGGTTATATTACTGTATGAGGTTGTAACTTCTCACAGTAACTAGCATCACTCACCATCCAAACATTTGGACGTTGCACTGCTGTTACACTCCGCTCCTGTATGGCGGCGTCAAGCATTGTCGTCCCCCTAGTTGTGTTCTTAGTAGGGAATGAGACCCACAATGACAAGCTGAATAAATCAAGCTTAGGGAAGTTAATAATGAATAAATAATGACCGCCCCCCCTCACTCTCTTTCTCCAGTCTTCACTGGGTGAACGACCTTCCTGGTGCCCTGAGACAGGTACGCCCTGCACACTGTACAGTGGTAGCGTTTTCCCCGCCCCCATTATTCTCCCACACACTTCACACCCACCCCCCCTCCCCCATCAGGTGCTGGGGGTGTTGAAGCCAGACGGGGCCTTCATTGGGGCCATGGCGGGCGGGGAGACGCTCTACGAGCTCCGCTGTTCCCTGCAGCTGGCCGAGGTGGAGCGGGAGGGGGGGTTCTCGCCGCACGTCTCCCCCTACACCGCCGTCACCGACCTGGGCAACCTGCTGGGCCAGGCTGGCTTCAGCATGCTGACTGTGGTGAGGCCAGGGGCCTGTAGGGAGCAGTAGACCACTCACACTGTAGTGAGACAACAGGCCTCTAGGGGGCAGTAAACCACACATACTGTAGTGAGGCCACAGGCCTGTAGGGGGCATGTTTACATAGTGTGTCAATAATGTTGGAAGGACTTTCGTTAATCACATTCATATAAATCTAAGTAAGGAAAGAGTCGTCTACTTCATACTGTAGCCAAGTTTACATTGGGTTGTGTGAAACATCACCTGTCTCTCGCACGTCTCCAGGACATTGATGAAATCCAGGTCCATTACCCCGGGATCATGGAGCTTATGACCGACCTGCAAGGTACGCTCAATGGAAGCTCTGAACTTCAGACAGTCTTTCTGTAAACAGGACAAGTTAAGTGTACCTGCTCCCTACATTTGTTTTTGAGCTATAAACGAAGTAACAGGGTTGATCTGTGATAAGAAAAGTCACATTTTTATAAAAACTACCTGTCACCCCATGACTTGTTTTCATTGGTACACTTACAGCGCTTTTCCATTGCTGGTACCAGCTCGCTTCTACTCGCTTTAGGGAGCTTTTCCATTGCATAGTATCAGCTCAACTGGACTCTGCTTGTCTCGGCACGGGTCTTTACCCACTGCAGATACTGCCCTGTACCCGCCCACACTGACGCCACAGAGTTACGTTACGAGTAGTCCCATCCAGCTCTCTCTGTATCCTTCCATCAGCTACCAAACTGAGGAATGTCTGCACCTCCTCTGCTGACCATGGCATGGTTTTGCGGTTAGTCGTTTTTTCCCCAAATAAAACCAAGTAACAAAATTGCGGCTGCAAATTATCCACTCGTTTGCACTGAAGCGCGTTGGGTTTATGCAGGATATCTTATGTCGCGCAAATGTGATGAGACGCTCTTGTCCAATCAGTAGTCTGCATTGTTGTCACATCACATTCTGGTATCACAGAGCAGGTACTAGAAGTACCAGGTACTATCCCAACTGTTGCCCGATGTACCCTGATAACACAACGATTGGTAACCTGGTGATAACTACTGTACCGTGATAAAATAATGGTTGATAATCTGATGGTAACGTTCTTCTGATTGGTTCGTCCCAGGCATGGGGGAGAGCAACTGTGCTTGGAACAGACGATCTCTGCTTCACAGAGACACCATCTTAGCAGCAGGGGCCATTTACAAAGGTTTGTCGTCTCTGCTCATCAATGTTGGCTCTGCTGTGGCAGATGAGTCTTACCATCTGAAGGCACTAGCAGCAATGTTTTACACTTGAACGACATATTTTAGGTATATTGTACGTTTTATTATGAGAGTCTAGTAGGTGAACCATACCACTTACTGCAGTCCAGGTATAACCCATTACCCTAACAATGGTACAGCTGCATAGGCCAGTGGGTGGATAAAAACCCCCTTTGCATGCTAATCCTAACCCATGCTATTCAGGTTTGATCTGATGGCATCTGTTCACATTTTAGTGATGCGAAAAAATGATTTAATGAGTGATTCAAACATGTGAAAGAGGAAACTACTTGTTTTGAGGGTATATCGGTACCATGTCCTGAACTCTGTATTCAACTATGTCAGTGGAAATACTTTAAGCCAGGAAGTCACAACCTTGTTTATCCGTTTTGTAGAGAGAGAACTGTTTAGTTAGTCAAATTTTACTTGTGTTATTGCCTGAAGGGACCCAGAAAGGGTTTTACATTTTGATCAAACATGTAATTTAGCTCAAATTAATAATTTATAAAACAAGTCAGATTGAAGCTACAAGTGACACCATCTCCGGTCTATTCTACGTACTTCCAGCCAATTTACGTCTGGGCACGTTTAAAAGGCAAAACTAATCAGAAACAGGTCTGGAAAGAACATCTTTAATTGTCACACCAATGCTCTTTGAAATGAGCAGGAAGTAACAAACACTTGTTTTGTGATGTTTATAGAGATGTATGGTAACGAGGACGGCTCGATTCCCGCAACATTCCAGATCCTCCACATGATTGGCTGGAAACCGGACGAGTCACAGGTACGGCCAATAAGACACAGGGAACTCGGGAGACTAGCATGTTGTCATGGTTTCAAGTTGAGTGTCATTGTGTCATTTGCCAGGCCAAACCCGCCAAGAGAGGCTCTGCAACGATGTCGCTAGGTGACCTGGCGAAGCTCAGGCACGATCCAAGCGCACACGTCTCTTCTACAGGAAGTCCGGTGATCCTGCAGTCTTTTCTCCCGATGACAACCGACAAAGGTGTGATTGGTCTGCCAGGAAAACTAGATGAACACAATCATCTCAATCCTCAAGTCTAAAACCATTGATCACTTTCAGCACACTCATTCTCATCGACAAATACATGCTGTACACACTGTATATAGTTGCATTTAACCAACCGTTTAATAAAATGGGAGAAAGTATTGTTTGTCTTTCAGACATTTCCAAAGGTTGTGTAATTACTGCATGAACAGCAGTGTTAGTTGTTGAACTGAAGGTCCTCTGTAAATCTTAATGAAATCAGACAGCCTCATGCTTTAGCAGACACACACACAGAAGAAAAGGTATTAACATTTATTAATACCATAAATGCATCAATACATTTGCAATATTTGCTGAGCAGTTTGCTCTGGAGATTCATTTCTTTGACTGGACTTAAAAGTCCACTTTAAAATCTACGGTCAGAGCAGTTGGATCATCTGCCCATTTACATAAAAATAATTACTCAATGACAACGTGTGATAAATACATGTGTTCACTTAGAAAAAAAAAAGCCAGCTTTGGAAACTTGAAAAATGTACATTCCCTTTATGACCTTCAAAGTCAATAATTCACATCGCATTGTACAAGCCTGTCATATATAGAAAACTATGCAAGTTGACATTCAAACATACCATAATATGCATACAATATAGCCCCTGTGAGTGATTTTTCTGCCCCGGCAGAATTTACAGGTCAGCTCAATCATAAAAAGCAGATGGTCACACACAACTATATACAAGGAACAATTAATTTGAGACATTACGACCTTCAATATAAAGATCTCTGAAGAGGTAAAATATTTATGAATAGACATCCCATCTTATTGTTCCCCTCCAGTGGTTGCTCAAAACGTGTGATTTGGGAAACGTGGCAAGGTAAAAGTATAGTCTACCTGTGCACTGGTGCATCCATAACTGGGTGTTCATACAAACATTAGTGCCTATAGACAAATGTACTGTGAGCGTAATAACGCAGGTGTCGTGGGAGAATCATAAAAGCATCCCTGTGAATGTCCTAGCTGCACATGGCTCTGCTGTCCCTACCTCCTAGCTAGAAATATATACACATAGAGGACTAGTGTTCATCTCTCTGCCTTGGCTTGCAAAGCAGACACATTGGCTTACATTATGTCATGGCTTGGACTTATCATAACAGAGAGCTGTGGTTGGTTTCTGAAGACAGGCCCGTCATAGAGGCCCACATCCTAGGCACAGGTTGAGACCAGTGAACCCCCCCTCCCCCTCCCTCCCCACGGTGCCACCCTGCTGGGGTCAAAACCCTCCCTGGCTCCCTCGGAAAGGCCTTTGACCTCCCTGGTCCTTGGAGGAGAAGGGATTTGACCATAGCCATCCCAAACTGATGGGGTCAAATCCCTTCTCTGGTCCCTGGGGGAAAGGGGAAAAGGGAAAAGGGATTTGCCCCCCCCCCCCAGGGGGGGATAACCTGCTGGGGTCAGAGTCCACTCCCCAGGGCACCAGAGAGAGTGTGTGGCGGCGGACTGTGGTCAGCCAGTGCCGTGGCTGCTGTAGTCGAACACGCCCTTCCTGAAGAAGGGGGAGAACTCACAGACGGCCCGCTTGGACAGATGGACGTCGTTCCCCCGGGCCCCCCGCAGAGGACAGGTGGACGGGGAGGACAGCATCACCTTGAAGACCTTGTTGAGGTACGTCTGAGGAGGAGACAGGAGAAGGAATGTGTCTTCTGAAGGCTTCTGGTGGGATTATACCGGTTCTGTTTCACTTTTACCGAACCAATGATAATGACGTCCTGAAGGCCTCGTTAAACCTTCAATAAACCCCATATATGGTCACATGATAAAATACACAAGGTAATAAGGTCAGAAGATATCCTGCTTGTAAAGGCTAGCACTATGTATGGAGGAAGCTATTAAGGTAATCTGGACACTAAACAGTGAAGATAAAGATTATTAATTCTGACCACCCACCTCTAACTGACTCCTTCGCTCAGCAATTATCCTCTCATCTCGGTTCCCAAACAGTTTTTTGGGAGGGAATTCTAGAGAGGACAGCTGGAGCAAGACACAAGAACACAATACTTATTTTATCCCACGCAAGTCACACTTCTAACCCCCTAACTTTTCTGTATCACTGACTAAACCTCTGACCTATAATGAATGAATGTAAAACAAAATGGAGAACTTGAGAAGGTGTAACTGTTGTTGTTCCTGTATGAGTTTTCAAATACTAAAGCATTTATCTCTGTGCCTAACCCTACCTAACCTAACTACTTAACCTAACCCTAGGACTCAGATGTTTTACCTCCGGGTACTTCAATTTCAGACACTTGTGCATCTCCCGAAAGCGGCTGTATCGTCTGAACACGGTCCACGTCTCCTCCACAACTGCAATCTGATGGACGAGAGGATTAAAATGCCAATTTAAATTTTAACGGGATTATGTTTTCTTACAATTAATGCTGTTCAGATAGACATATTTGTAAAAAATAAAATAAACATAATAAATCATTATTTATTTCTGGTGTTTTTTGGGTAAACATGGTGGATGCTCAACAGTAAAATCTATTTTATTATCAGGCCTGCAATTCACAATTCCAATAATCATACTAGACCACAGACGGGTCAGCGAGATAAACAGTGGATCTAAGGGATGAGAGGCGGGGCTTAGGGATGAGAGGCAGCTGTCTCACCTTGACCTCAAACTCAAAGTGCTCATCCTTCCCCTGCCCGCGCAGCACGTAGCGCGGGATGCTAACCCTGACTGGCTCCCCCGGCCCCCCGGGGCCTGTCGCCACGGTGACGCAGCCCAGCCACTGCAGACACACCAGCAGGAGACAAACAGGACAAGCGTGAGGGGGGAAAGGCATCGTGTTAAGGCCGAAGTAGTCGTCCTCATGGAGACGTCCAGGCTTTTCACGCTAACACAGTATTATACGCTATATAGGAATGTTTAAATATAAACTAATGCAATTTAAAGAGGCACAGGAGTATTTATTTGGTATTAGCTTGTATTAGTCTTCATAAATCCCAGTTTTAGACTTCAAGTAATTTAAAATCGAAGAATTGCATTCTCTAGCTCGTACAGGAGGTTTAGTATTATGGGGTGTGGGAAGTGATGTAGACATCTACATACATATAGAGTGCAGTTGCTTTGTGTGGCCAGAGGGGCAGCAAAACCATTTGTTTTGGTTGAAATGATCACTTTATTTTTAACAGAAGGAAATTGGACACAGAGATTCATACAACATATTTATTTAAGTATTCCAAAACAAACAATTTATATTAATATACTGTATTTTCTTAACATTCTACAAACATTAAATATTCTGAAATAATTTTCTCCTCACATTTCGTCTCCCCACCCCCCCACATTAAATATAATTCCAAAGAACAGAAGTCAACAGTAACATTCATTAGTGCCAACAGCCATAAAGCAATTATGTTTTTATCTCGAAATACAAAGCATGTCAAAAGTAAAGGAATAAATGTTGTCTGCTCTGCAGGGGAACAACACAAAGGTCAATTGTTGTGATGGAAAAGTACCGTAACAATTTTAAACTATACACTGAAGAATAATGTGGCATAATGTGCAAACCTACAATATTATAGTTGAACAGTTTATATAAAATTTAATTAAAATATGTTCTTTAAAACCATCATTAGATATTAAACTTTAATAAGGGACTGACTCTTAGAAAGTGGAGTGGGATTCAGGTACTTGATGGAGTGTCGTGCATTTCCCTCTTAACACCCTACCATGGAAAACGACATGCTTTGATCCAAAACACAATAGTGGTATGACTTAACCCGTACCTAGTTACAACTTCATCACAATGCATACACAGCTGCTTACAGGGAAGTCAGTTGTCTTGGGGAACCTGCAACCTTCCGTCCGCCCTAGCCACTAGGCTATCCTCTCCACACGGGACATCATGAGGACCCACTGAGCATTCAACCAGGCATTACACATGCATACACAGTAAACACAGAAACAAACAGAGGCTGTAATCCTCTTCACAAGATTCACCCCCCCGTCTCCAGATCAGGCACAGAGGTGATGCATCAACACCATGGCTTCTGAGGTGCAGCCAAACAGCAGCTTCCAGGATTCGCTCAGCCTGTGAGCAGCAGACGAAGTGGGAGCCTCAACTGAGGCCCGCCTGGGCTCCCCCCTCTTCCCAGCCGGCGGCCCGCGAGCCGTGAACACAATGCTGACCGCCAGACAGCCGCCGCCGCTCGGTCTCACCAGAAGGCACCGGACGTCCAATCGTCTGCGCAGCTCCACCCCCTTGAACTGGGCGTGGCAGGAGACTAGGCAAGAGCCGCGGGGAGCCGGGTGGAAGACCCCATCCTCCGCGAGGAGCGCCACGTGGGCGTCCGTCAACAGGAACTGGCAGACGGCGTCCTGCTCAAGCCCTCCGATGCAGCCCTCGACCCTGACGCTGGTGTAGAGGAGGGGGCAGATGTCGGCGAGGGAGGGTCTCACGGGCTCCTCCATGTTGCCGTGCACGATGTACAGTAGGTCTGCCAGGACCCTCTTAAACCTGGAGGAGAAGCGAAGACCCCCCTTCAGGACCAGGTCCGGGACATGGGACGTCCAGTCCAGGGAGAGGCCCGCGAGGTCTCCACGGAGCAAGGGGTGTTCCTCGATGCCAGACAGATCTCCCTGGGGAGCGAGGACCTTCAGCATGGCCCTGCACAGCTCCTGGGTGAGCTCCCGGTCATAGGTGCAGACCACCAGGACCGTGTCCTCACTGGGGCCGATGAGGCGGACATGCTGGCCCGCTAAGCCCACCTGGAGCTCCTTGATGTCCTCGACACCGAAATGGTGAAAGACAGATAAGGTCTGCCTGTCGTGGTCGGGCTCCAGCAAGGTGGAAACGGCATACAAGTCCTTTTCGCATAACAGTAAGCACCCAGGTTGCGGAATGGGCCACTTGCGATTAGCGACTTTCAGCCAGTAGATGCTCAACAGCTCTCCGAAATCCACCTGAGGAACCATCGCCGCAAAGACGTTCAGCATCTTCTGGGCTGGGAGTGACTGGACCTCAATGAGGAAGGCAGAAAGGCACACAAGCTTTTGGCAATATATTTGAGGAGTCATGTCCTTGTAAGATGCCACAGAACCCTCCGGCCATTCGGAAATGTCTGGTAGGGTCACGGCATGCTTCGTAGAGGGAGGCAAGAGGCAGTCCTTGGACAGATCCGCTAAAAGGTCATCGTTTTCTCTGAAGCGGGGAAGCCTTAGGAAAGGGCTGGCCTTCATCTTAAAGATAGGCAGTTCTTTCAAATGCATTGCTATGTACTGAGACAAAAACACCTTCGTTTCGACCGCTCGTATTTTGTGAATAATATCCTGCGTGCTCTTTAGCCGTCTGTTAGCATCATTGTAGGCATCAGTCAACATTCCCGCAAAGTATCGGAAGACAAAGTTCTGTTTGGCGTGCAGTTTCTCAGCATTAGTCCCTACTTGGCACTGTTCGTCATTCAAATGTCCGTTTGCTGGTTCTTGTGATGCCTGGCTGGCGCCAACATGGCCGTTGATGGACCTCAGCATTTGATCAGTGGAGCAGTCTCCCCTCTTCCCATCATCAGATATTTGGTCGTTGGCCTCAACTGTGGTGTTGGGATCGCAGGATTCATCAATCAGCAGCTCGTTAAGACGGTCTTTGGGCTGGTACTGTCGCTGAATGTCACCAACACAGCAATCCATTTGATTATCACCAGTGATGTTATCATTGACGTCAATATTTCGCTTAGCTTTTAAGTATGAAAAAGCTAGCAGTTTCCTAATCTGACCCTTTGCTTCACAGCTCCCCAATCCTCTCTGTGCTTTGCTTTCATTGCCAACAAGTATCTCTGCTTCTACTTGAGATGCATCGGTGCACATTTGTTGGCCGTTTCTCAGAAAATGTTCATCTTTTTCAAACAGGACTTTGTTGATTATTTCTAGATGGGCTTGACCAAGCTGGTCAAAGAAACGGTTCGCTTCTTCTTTGGGGACTTCCTGGTCTTTCTTTGGGCCATGTGTGGAATGAGGCCAGAAACTGGAGGCTTTCTGTGTGCACAAGGGTGGGATTTCATGACTACAACTTCAAGGATGAAATTAATAGTCTTTAGTTCCTAGTCGATTATCCACCCCAGTAAGAATTAGGCAGATTTGTCACCAGGTGTAGAAATTAGTGATAAGTTAATTCACTTTCACATGCAAAATTAGTACAAAGAATAAAAATAAATAAATAAATCCACAATAATGATCAAATCATCATCAAATGAAATCACAACATATTAAATTACAAGTTACAACTGCACTTAATGCACATTAATATAATGTTGAAGATTTAAAATTTTAATAGTAGAAAGTATTAGCTCATTACAGGAGTAACTTTTTAGAAATGTGATTATTACACATCCCACCAATCTTTGAATCACTATTAAATGATTTGTCCTAGGAGAAAAGTAACTAGTAATGGTAATTTCAAAACAAAGAAAACAACTAATATTGTTATGATTAGTAGGATATCTTTACTGTAACTTTTCTTTTTTATAAACAAACAACCAACTTAATCAACTATAATCACCCACAGTAAATAAGTTACCATGCATTGATTCTGTTTGCCCAAAGGCCTTAAAGTCCTCCTGTGTGCTGAGGAGATCCAAAGATCATCACTACAGCTACCATCTCCTCCTGTGCCACTCTCCACCCCAGCTAAAGAAACATTCACATTTCTACTTAAATCTGTGAAAATGTCCTGCTCCCTGCTGCAAGACTAACCAACCAACAGCTACAGACGTGTCATGACTGTTCACACTGAACACTGCCTACGGCTCCTGGTTTCATAACTCTACTGTTGTTTAGAAAACTCATTATTTTATGAGATTATAAGAAAAGAAGATGTAAATATCAATCAGTTTCTATTAAGCATATGTTGGCTGTATGTTCATATGTTCACTTTGATCGCCCTCCATTACCCTGCACACAGATTGGCCTCACCTCATACTTCTGTTTCCTTGAGGTAGCGTTGAGGCTCGCTGTCTCTTTGTCCTGGTAACAAGGAAAGCTCATCAATACTGACATCATGTGTTACTAGTTCAACACTAGATAGGACTAGGATTGAGATTTTGATGGTAAAACAAGAGTCAAGTATTTATTTATGCATAATCTAAGAACACCAATAACGGTTAGTACCGCTAGTAGGCAGTAGGGGTCACACTAAGTTGAATTGTGTGTTCATGAAGACTCATAATAAAACATGAGCAGCTGGAGGTTATGCTAGCCGCATATGTATCTTCCGTATCCGTTTGACCCCAAATAAATTCAGCCAGCTACATCGATCTGCATGCAGCTGTAGATTGGGTCTACGTGTAAACTCCTCTATTACAGGTCACTTGTCATAGAGCAGCTTGGGGACGCGTTACCTTGATGACATGCAGTCAACTGGGGACACGTTACCTTGACGGACACTGAGGACAGAGAGAGGTCTGTGTTGTTCTGTACATTAAGGATGTTGAGTTTACGAAGTCTTCTCTGGACCTCCTCCTCGATGTAGGCGTTTATCCTGTGACACAAGAATGCACAGCCTCAGGTAGGCCTGCCTGCCTGCCTGTCTGCCTGCCTGTCTGCCTGCCTGTCTGCCTGCCCGCCCTACGGTCTCGGAACGTCTTTCCTGCCTCTTCTCTGTTCTATTGTCTACAGGACAGAAGAACAGGCATGAAGCACTTTATGGATAAACTTCAGACTACAGCAGTGTTTCTCAATCTACTTTACCCATTTTCAACTGCTATTTAGAATAGAATAAAGACATCTGAGATTGTGATTTATCTTCTCATTGAGCCATGTCAGTATGTAATGTGCGTTTTAATTGATTTCTTTAAAATAATCCTCATCCAATTGTGCAGGTTGGAAGCATTCACATTGCTGTATGTGTGAAGACACACGTCTGGTGTTCCAGGTGGATAACTACACATCCCAGAAGCCTCAGCTACCTGTCGTCCGACAGCGGCGGCAGGAGGGGGCCGACGGGGAAGCCGGCGTTACAGGTCTGGTTGCCTGCGGCGACGCCAGGAGTCCTGGCGATGCGTGCGCTGCCCTCGTTGATCTGCTGCCGCAGGTTCTGGATCTCTTGCCCCACCCTGTGGAGCAGACGGGTTTTGCATCAGGACCACGTCAGTAGTACACGTGTTCCTCCACCAGGTGGAGTGTGTTTATCACAAGGATGGTGTATGACCTGCTACTTGTCTCGCAAAGCCAGCCTTTACTATGTCAAGGTTGGGACACAACGCTAGCTAACTGCATCAAGAGGCGCCTACTTGACTAGCAAGGATTTTTGATTGACATGCACAACAACTACACAAGTATGTAACTCAATGACAATGTCGAACGTTATACTTACAATGAAGAATTCGTTGGAAAAACTAAACAGGACTCTGGATATTTACAGGTCTTGTAAAGCTGTAAAATGCGTAGGCTACAATTACTGCTTAAAATAAATGTTTAATTTTAAATGAGTAAATAAAACAGTGCACTTGCATCGCATGGGATATCACCGATCCAAACTTGTGAGTGACGATGCTAACAGCCAATGGAAATCAACAGTATCACTTCCCGAAAGTCTGAGAGTCCGGTGTCAAGCTTACAGGGGTATTTGTATTATGTGACGTAGTGCTGAAGGATGGAAGATGTTGAGACTAGCTCCTGGTGTGTTACTGATTGTAAGTCTCTGCTAGAACCACTCTTGACCCATATGTCCCCCCTGCCTCTCCATGTTCACAGGATCTCTGCTGTGGTGAGTCCACAGCTCATGAGGGAAACACACAGGGACACCCCAGAAGCCCCAACCCACCTGCTCCTAACTGTACTTCCTGGGGTCACTGGGGGTCAAGGCTACATGACCACTGGAGGTCACTGGGGGTCAAGGCTACATGACCACTGGAGGTCACTGGGGTCAAGGCTAGATGAGCTGAGTGTCAGCTGATGTCCTGAGAACTGTGCCATGTGTGTTTCTCCTAGCCTTAAAAGATGCAGCCAGCGACTGTAAGATAATAACGGGCTAACTGAATAATAATAATATGTTATAGGTTAGGGCCGATAGCCATTGACAATGGCATTGTCTGACAGACATCACAATGTTGAGTAGGGCTGAACGATTAATTGCATCTGCGATGTAACCGTGATATTATAAAACGCAATTTTCTAACCGCAAAGGCTGCGATTTATAAGATTTAGAAGTTATGCGTACACGTCTGACCCAGGGTTTAAATTGTAGCGTCAGGCTTCATGCCATCCTCTTGTGTGAAGCCTTATAGCACTGTGCT
>JAODLL010044230.1:0-20395 GCA_026546735.1 Forbesichthys agassizii | reverse complement strand
AGACTTTGGTCTCTCTTTCTCTATCTTTCCCCATGCTAACATTCCTGATTCCAAACACACACACACACACACACACAAATAAAACAAACAAACAAACAAACAACATAAACAGGCGATTTCTGGTGTGACCTTAAAGCGGCGACCCGCTCCAGGACAATCCACCGCCCTGCAAATGCGTTCCGTCCTTTCCTTCCTTGAAATTACAAACTGCCAAATGTGCCTGCTGAACACTCACACAATAACAGTTGTAGGATTTTGTTTCTACAACACATAGGTGCATGTAGAAACAAAGTCAACTGGCACACACATTTGCAAATACTATTTGTTAGTCAGCTAGTGGCCCTTCCCTACATTCTGGACTGGATTCCCAACCAGAGCCTGCCTGTCCAGCATTCATTCAGAAGCCTAAACACTTCCTCCAAAGTTTATTTGGCTGAACATCTTGGCTAAACATACCAATCGAAGATAAGGTATAGTCAGCTATTGCAGGCTAATTGTTAGCTAATATACTTTTTGCCAACTTCATCAAATATATCCTCTCATTTCGCAAGCTTACAATTCTCTGTGCGTACTGAAGAATATTAAAATCCGGTTCTTGTACACAGCCCTGGCTCCGTAAATAGGAAACATATACGAAGTGGCAAACACAGCTCACAACAATGCCACTTGGCTTCGCAATGAGTTTCAATGTGTATAGTAGGTCAGGTTGTGCGGAGGGAGTTTGTTTTGAGAATGACAACCCTGCATGCAACCGAACGGCATCTTCGGCTATCGTTATCAACTGCCAATCAGAGCTGTAGCATAACGTCGGCAGCTAGGTAAAGCCATCACTGCCATGACCCCGTCCTTACCCTGGGCTGGTGAGCGCTGAGCTGTGAGACCCCTGGCAAAGACGTAGCCGGGGAGTCCCCGGCCCCCCGAAGCACGGCCAGCCAGATGCAGCGAGGCTCCGGGGAGCTGCAGTCCACCCCCACCGGGTCACGGAAGGCCCAGGGGGAAGCGGCCGCTGGCGGCTGAGGCGGGGGAGCATGCTGTGGGGGCGCCATGGGGCACGGCAGCATGGCGGCGGGCATCGGAGGAGCTTTCTCTGCACTCTGATCAGCCGCGTCACCCGGCCGCATGTGCCGGACCGGGCCGTTCACACACACACACACACACACACAGAAGCGCTCACGCACAACTGACGACTAAAATAAGGTCTAAGATGGTTCACTGACAATGACGCTGGTGTCTCCTTTTATCTGTGTTTCTTCTTTCATCTCATGTTATCTCCCTGTTTCTCTTTGACACTGACGCTGGTCCCGTTAGAGTCCCAATACTGTTCTGGTTTCTCCTGGTGTCTGCTTTCATCTCATGATATTTCTCTCAATGACGCTGGTCATATCTCCTTAAAAGTACTTTTTATCTCCTGGTCTCTCCAGGTCTCTCCAGGTCTCTCCTGGTCTCTCCAGGTCTCTCCTTGTCTCTCTAGGTCACTCCAGGTCACTCCGGAGCATCCAAGGTATCCGTTACTTTAAATCCTGCAGCTCCTCTGCCTCCTGACCTCCAGGCACAGCACACATACTGGCAGGGCCAGCTCAGATGTCCCGAGGCAAACACAAGCTCTCTCTCTCTCTCTATCTCTCTCTCTCTCACACACACACACACACACGCACACGCACGCGCACACACACACACACACACACATACACACACACAGTGTGCGTGCGTGTGTGAATACAAACAATCAAGCGTGTGAGCCTGCTTCATTGCTTGCATTTAGTTCAAGGATGTGGTTTAACCAACGTAAAAAGTTTTATTCAGGAAGCTCATCTTCTGTAGCTTTTTTTGTTCACAAGCTCTCACATGCTCTCTCCTTCGCAAGGACAAATCAGTTAGATTGATGTCTCTTCTAACTGTTTCACAGATAACAGTTCAAGATGTACCCCCGGGTTATCCTGAAGGATGCTATGATCAAGAAATCTCAACAAAAGAGAAGGACATCACCATGCAACTACAAGGAGAGGTGTTTTGTCTTAGATACTCACGACCTAAAGTATTCAGAAGACCGTCCCGGGGTAAGCATGCAATCGATAGCAGTGGTATTACATTATTAACAGTATAACTTTTTGACAGTACAACCAATATCCTCATACTGCACAGAATAAATATTCAGTGATTCATTGTTTTAATTATTTTAGAAAAAACCTATTCTGAAAGGCTGTATTGAGCTATCCAGAATTAAGTGTGTGGAAATTGTGGTCAGTGATGTCCCCATACCATGTAAATATAAATACCCTTTCCAGGTAAGGATAACATTTGAAATTTAAAATTTACAAAATGTTAAAAAACTTTCAATCCAAATTATATAATACAGATTTTTTGTTTTTCTTTTCTTTTTCACAAATGTTTGCTTAGGTGTTCCACGACAACTATTATCTCTATGTTTTTGCACCAGACAATGATTGTCGCCAAAGATGGGTCTGTGCACTCAAAGAAGGTAAACAGATGTAATGCTTTACGCTTCAACATATGTACATGCACCAGATAATACATAATATTGTTGCAGTGTCATTTTAATTATGTTTAATATTGTTCTCCTGTTTTATTTATCTATATAGAGACCAAAAATAATTATTTGGTTGTGAAATATCATCCAAATTTCTGGATGGATGGCAGATGGAGATGCTGTCATCAGACAGAGAAATTGGCAAGGGGTTGTCTCAAATATAAACCAGAAGGATATGGTTTGTGTTTTCTCTTTTGCAATAAAAAATATTTTGACAAGGGTGGTAACTCAAATATTTACTAAATGTTCCAGTAAAGTTATCCTGCTGTTTATTTGTTATTTATATATTTATATATAATTTCCTCCTGAAACACAGCATACAATCACTGTTAATATGTTATATGTAGCAAATTTGCCGGAGAGTCCTTTGATTACATATTACTGTCCCGCAGCTTCCAAAAAGCCTCTTCCTGAACTGCCAGAATCACAGGTATGAAACTACACACATATTAGGACGGAACACATTCCCATTCACTAAATGAATGCCGTATTACTATTACAAAAGGCTTCAAATTATTTGTATTCTTATTACTTTGCTGAAAATGTATTAATTACAATTGTACATTTTCCTGGTAGGTGAATATGCATGACCAGAGGGAGAGGTTGGTAGTAGCTCTCCAAGACTACACACCACTTGGAGATAATGACCTGCCACTTCAAAAAGATCAGGAATATCTTCTGATTGACAGTTCCCATTCTGAATGGTGGTCCATTCGTGATAACAATGGGTATGGTATAGATATATCAAAATCCTTCCCTGCTTCTCTTTACACTGAGAACGTAGCACATCCTAATGCTATTTTATTGTATATCTTGTATGCGTACATTACGTACATATTTAGGAAAATATATCTAATTCATATGTTAATGTTTTCTCTCTAAAAGGAACACAGGCTTTGTTCCCAGCACTTCTTTAGCTGAAACATGTGATGCCAACTTTGACAGATTTCAGTAAGCTCTACATTGAAAGTTATGAATTATTCTCCAAAATATTAATCAATTTCAGCCTTACATTTATGGAAATGTCAATTTACAGATGGTACAACAGAGACATAACCAGAGGACAAGCAGAGGAGCTTCTGATAAGAGAGGTAAATTAATATATTGTTTCAGAATGGGATGCAGTGCCATTGACAAGTATTTTTGTCTTTTGAGAGCAAAATGTAGTGTACAGTAGCTGTGTAATCACTTGCAAAATGTCATTTTGCCACCTACACTTAACTGAAACAAAGTTTGCTAGTTGCAGAACATATCCAAATGCACACGTTTTATGTCTCAAAACCACAAGGTTTGCTCCGATTCAGGATTTCCTGTCGTAAATGTGTTGTATTACACAAGCACAATGTATAAGGTTAAAATCATGGATGGATATGTTAGCTTGCAGGTGGTGGTAATGGATCTGAAACTAACAAATATTCACTAAACATGTATCTAAAAGCTGAAATTCCATCAATACTAATTAATTTGGATGAGGATTTCATGTGTTTTCAGGGGAAAGAAGGTGCCTTTATGGTACGTGATTCCAGACAAGCAGGAGTCTACACCGTGTCAGTCTTTACCAAAGCACCTGGGTAAATATTTTTTAGTACAATGTTTTATGTTCTAATACATTGTATTATAGAATAGGGTGTGTACTTCTGAGTTGTCTCCTTGTCAACAGGGATGGGCAAAAATACATCATAATATTTAATAATAAAATACCAAATATCCTAATTCTAAGTGTATCAAAATAAACTACAACACACAGCAGACACACATGTATCCAAATAAAGTACAGTATATTTGTATTTTAAAAATACATAAAAAGACCATTGCAAAGGAACTAGAAATCACTTCAGAAAGCTATCAATCGGTCTATTTGATCTCTAGCCTAACCCTTCACCTGTAAATTGACTCAGTTAGTTAAAGATATCGTCAGTGATTCTAGAGAAAGCTTGTTGATATTTAAGCTTGATAAAAACAAAATCACCTCCCCCGTCAATGGTGCTCCCTCAGAAGCAGCACCCCATACATCGGACACACATTGCAAAGGCAAAAGCGTTTGAAATGGTGGTAGAGCTAGATGGAGCGATAGTCGAACAGTTGTAGCAACACTGATTAGTTATAGGCTTTTCAAAAATGTAAAAATTAACCAGAGGGGACTAGGCCCAGTAGGATGGGGCAACTGCAAACATTTCCCTATGGAGCCTGTCTAGACCCTGTTGTTAATTAAGTAAATTTTTGGTTTGGTTACATCAAGGCTAGCAGTAAGAAGGTCCACCAAGTAAACATCTCTCAGAAATGATTTTATTGTATTTTAAAATTACAAAAAAATAAACACTAGTATTTTTATACAAATTATGAATACATTTTCAACAACCATATCAAAAACAAATACATACATCCAATGTATTGTGCATTCCCAATATCTATATACACATTATGGAGCTAAATATGCTAATTTATGAGCAAATATGCAGACTTTAGATACCTTTTAGCATGAGCACTCTTTTTATTATGTTTTAAGGTTTGCTGGGGAGAAGGTTCCCACAGTGAAGCATTATCAGATTAGAACGACGGACACAGAAGATTCTAAATTTTACCTGGCAGAGAAGTACCTGTTCAAAACTATTCCTGAACTCATCCATTATCACCAACACAATGCTGCAGGTAACTATAGGCTGATCCAGAGCCATGCAAAGAGAGAGTTACGCCAACAGAAGTTTCTCAATTTAAAAGGTCACAAGGTTCATGGAGAGGCAAAACAGTTACAGGAAATGCTTGGTGGGCAGTTTGAATCGATATATGAAGCTATATCTCTTAATTTTTGGGTAATTTGTATTCAGTAAATACACAGATTTACATTTACAATATAATTTATACAGTACTTTTAGTATTTGCGACCAACTTCTGGGAACTGTCGCCACGATCTCTCATTGCTGTGAAAAATTGGCCCATTAAAAAGAAACAAAGATGACGCGACTCTCTCTTTACATGGCTCTGGGCTGACCTACTTGTGTATGTATTCTAGATGATGTGTGACATGTTATATAACTTTTTAAACATTCAAATTCAAATTTTATTGAGGTTTTTATCAAACAAATAGTTTGAAAGACACACACACAAACCAAATCAATTTGTCAATTTGTGCAGTGTGTTTGCTTTATGCATGGTTTATAAAATTGTATATGTGTGAGCACATGCATAAATATGATCTCTTTTAGGATTATTCACACGTTTGAGACAACCCATTTCCCAAAAAAAATACTGCAATCAGAAAATGGATGGACTCTCAGATGGTAAGAAGCTAATCACAATGTCAGGCTTTTTCAACTGATGCTCCAAAACATTTTTAGTCCTTAATATGCATAATTTGAATAATAATGCCATAACCAGATCATCTATAGACTTCTCATTCCATAATTGACTAATCTATCAATATAGGCTATGTGCAGATAAGTAGCTCCTAAGTTATTTAGAACTTCTTAGAAATAACTTTCCCATTTGCTACATCTGTCAAGAGAGAAATGGCTGGACCAACCCAATAATGTACCCCTTAACAGATCAATGGGAAGTTGACCCTGGGGAACTGAGACTGGGTCAGGAGATAGGCAGTGGCCAGTTCGGGCTTGTGCTGGAGGCTATCTGGAAGGACAAGAAGGTGGCTGTGAAGATGGTGAGAGGAGGGGCTATGTCAGAGGATGAATTCAAAGAAGAGGCAAGGGTCATGATGTAAGCAGAAGAATTTACCAGTCACTGAAAATAGTCTTGACAAATAGAAAATATTGAGAAACCAAACACATTTTAAAAGATAACCTTATCAACCATCACACGTGTGTGTGTGTGTGTTTGTGTGTGTTGACAGGAGGTTGTGTCACTCTAAACTAGTTCAGCTGTATGGCCTATGTACCCAGCGTTCTCCAATGTGTCTACTGTGTGAGTTCATGGAGAATGGCTGCCTCTCTGAATACCTCAGAACCAACAGAGGGAATCTCTCCCAGGACACCATGCTAAAAATGTGCCTGGATATTAGTGAAGGGATGGCTTACCTGGAAAGTTCCAATTTCATCCACAGAGACCTGGTATTATCAACGTTTTGTATAAAAATGTTGTAGCTATCATCAAAATGGCCATTTAACACTGAATTTGTCATCTAGGCGGCCAGAAACTGTTTGGTTTCCAAGAACAACGAGGTGAAGGTGTCTGACTTCGGCATGACGAGGTGTGATTTCAGAGTGTTGCAGTACACATATAACTTATTTTTAGAATGACATGTATTACATCTGTATCCTTAATATTGTTTAACATGTTTTTATTGAAGCAACATGCCTTGTGTATGAAAATAATACATTATTTATCACAAGCCATGACAGTAAAAAGAATAATAATTTTAAAAGAAGATAAATATTGATGTAATTGTTATTTCTGTGGATAAATGAGGGGGTGGGGTGGGAGTGTATTATACATGATATGGGGTGTTTCTTTAAGGAGGCTTGAGATCTTGTTTTGCTGTGTACTCGACGATGAGCAGACTTGTAATACCCTATGTAACTTGTTCACATGATGGAGGTTTGTCCTTGATGACCAGTACACCAGCTCTATGGGCTCAAAGTTCTCCATCAAGTGGTCATCTCCAGAGGTCATCAAGTACTCAAAGTTCAGCAGCAAGTCTGATGTCTGGTCATTTGGTAAGATGGACATTTTTAATTTATGTCCGTACAGCGTACCTCTAAATATACTACTAATAATATAAATATGAAAACGAAATATGAATATGAAATATGAATATGAATGTGAATATGAAAATGAATATGAATATGAATATGAATATGAATATGAATAAATTAATTCTTACATTGTCATACAATAATTATTCTGCCTACCCACAATTTTCAGAAAGTCTGGCATATGTGTGAAGCAGTTAATAACTTTACAATTACAGTACATGCTGTCCTGTGTCGTTAACACACAGTCTCTTTGACCACCCTGCCTTAGGTGTGTGCATGTGGGAAGTGTATAATGAGGGCCGTCTGCCATATGAGCACCAGTCAAACATTGAAGTTGTGGAGTCCTTAAATGACGGCATGCGGTTACTGAAGCCACGCTATGCCCCAGATGCTATCCACCTGCTCATGCAGTGGTGCTGGAAAGAAGTACTATACGCATTGTAAACAAAATAGTAGCCTGTAAAAACAGAAATATGTAAAGAAATATGATTCTAACATCTGTTTTTCTTATCTTTATTTTTTAGAAAGCAGAAGATCGTCCATCCTTTGCTATCCTATTGCATGAGCTGGCAGCCATTTCTGAACTGTGAAGTTATATTTTGATATATCATGCTGTACAACATATTGTATTTAACTTATTTATTTGTTAATTTTGTGTTTCCTGTCAAAAAAAAATTCTTCATTTTATTCGTTGTTTTTGTTGTTGTATTATAAACGTTTTAGCACTTTATACCTTTTCAGTTTAACTGACAAATGTTTCACTGCATGTTGTCCTTTAGAGGGCGCTTGAAATCTTACAGTAATATGTGTAGGCAAACACTTGGCACGGAATTATTTTCTGTTGTATTTTATTTCTTCCATGAAGTAGTAAGTAGGCTACAAGCTATAAGAAAATACATTAAAACATAGGACCTAAATACTGTGAATAGTGATTTTCTTAAACTTTCAGGACATGGAAACAAGCCTAACTTTAAAGATAACCAATAATTAAAAGAATATTTCCAAAAAGAATTATAACAAGCTAATAATAATAATGAAATATATAATGAATAGCCAGCCTATCATATATGTTGTACTTGGTCTAATCCTTAAAACAAGAACCATGCCATCACTGCCAGGCGTGAGTATGCATTATACTGTAAATGTTAATAACTAAATTGCAATTTAATTTACACATTTACAAATCACAATTTTAAAAATAAAGAATCCACCATCATGTTTGCAATGGTTGATGTATTTATTTAAGTTACATTTTACCACACTAATCATGGAAAAATGTCTTACTATCTATTAATTTAATGTTTCTGAATGCAATTTACCTCTCTGAATACGTGCAATCTAATAGGACTAGTAGATAGACACTACTGAAATGCATTTAATTGAATAAGCACACATGTATTAGCCTACTACTGTGTCGGCCCCATCAGCACCAACGTCCCTACTGTCACTGTCTCTTTAAGAAATTGCACTTGCAGCCATTTTCTCCTCTTTGTGTGGGGCGGATTAGCGGATAGACACTGTGCGAAACAAGAGCATCGTTCGATAAAAAGAGGAGAAAACGTTTAAAAAGAAAACATTGGATAGCCGTCGTAGAGTGCGACACTGTCCCCCTTATTTTGCTGTACGGACATGCAATATACAGGTATGCTATAATGTAGTGGTCTTCCACCGTAAAGATGTAGGGTGCATTTGTCGAAAACGGAGATGTGCACTGCTGACCGGGGACCTGCCTGCGAATTGAGGCGTATTTATACCTATATCATATTTCCCATCACCCAATAATCAATGGACAGACCATTACCATTGTGTTTAAATAACGCGCATGGCAATAGGATTTGCGCACCGATAAGAATTTATTCTAACGGGAATTAGATTCCGTTAGCCTGTCTTTCTATGCCGCCGTACCTTACGTCGAGAGATGGGTGGGGTGACGAGAGTATTCGCCTGTTACAAGTACATTTCGTGTGAAGAAATATAGCCTACCGTCGTCTAGGTGCGATTCACATACATCGATTCTAAATTATTGTTGGACACGAAGGAGGTCGCATTCCCCTGAGCTAGGCTGACTACGAATGCCGAATACTGTAGCCTTTATGCTTTGGATTATTGGTTTGATTTTAATTTTCTTTCACCCTTATATCACTAACACATGTTTTTCTTATGAACACACACATATAAAACAATAGGAAACATACATATCAGCAGAATTATAGCAGCTACATAAAAGCATGTAATGGCAGCGCAGATGCAGACAGCCAACCTACAAATGACAGGTTATTTTACTTCCGTTTGAATCAAATCTATTTAGCCTAAAGGTAGAATTTTCCATGTTGTCCCCTTTGCAGTTCAAAGAACCGCATTACTTTGGTCGTTAAGATAGTGAGACATAATTTACGAAATACCGGTACAGTTAATTTACATTTGGCAAGGCTGTACGCGGCCACAGCTATTCACGTTATCCAGCTAGTGACGATCTTAATTCATCGTTTTCACACACTGTTAAACCTTATCTAATTCACGTCGTTCCAGCCACAACAGTGAAAAAAAGCAGCAGTTCTTCACTGTGTTCGTTTGATCACGTTTGCTGTGTGTAACTTATATCAGCTGTAAAACGGCATCATAGGGTCTGGTGTCTGGCACCCATAGTCTAAAGCCCTCAAGCACAAATACCTCAGCCAGTGTCCTTTCTAACTAGAACAGACATTTGATCTATGTCAGTCTACTGTAGTCATGAGGTGTGTGTGTGTGTTGGAAAGGGGGGGGGGGGGGGGTGTGTATTCTCTTCATTTCCACCATTCATAGTCATAATGATAATGTTTACTCTCACTACACACTTCATCTCTCTCTCTCTTTCTCTCTCACTCTCTATCTGTCTCTTTCTCTTTCAGTGGACAAACACATTTCCCTGGTTTTCTGATTTTAATCTTCTGGTGTGCCTTGAATATTACATCTCTCATCGATCTGATTTTCCTTGATATTTTCCTTCCATCTCTAACCCAGTATCACCTATTGCCTTTGTGATGTTCAAACACAAATATTTTATATTTAGAAGACTTGTAGATGTGGCTGCATATGGCCAAATTGTTATATAATATTTTACGTAATTTCACATGATACAAGAAATGATTACTTACGTACTATTAAATGTAGCTCTGTGAGACAACATGCATCATGGAAAGCAATAGATCGTCATATCGCCCAACACTAAGGTCTTGTATTTCTAACCTCTTTTGTTGCTGACATTTTTATAGAGGATAATTGTTGCACTAGCAGAGCAGTGGAAGTTGTCAAAAGAGAACGCTAGCTTGTTTGGACCATCTTTGTCTTCTCCTGCACAAAGCTAGCCCTTTGGCTTGGTTACTGGGAATGCAGATGGGATTGAATGGGCTCATTGCTGTGTGTGTAGACTAGATACACATACTTACATGGTCCGGTCACGGTGTGGGAAAGTGTATTCAGTAGTGTCTGTATGCCCAAGGACTGCTGGCTGGATCAGTAGTATTGAACAAGTTTAGGTTCCCTTGGCAAAACCCCTTAACCTTCTTTTACAGATGCATTTTCAGTGGACATTCATAGACAGAGCTAGCTCGGTCAAAACCTTGCACCTTGCAAAACCTTGCACCCAAATGTGGTATACAGTTCTGTGTCTCCAATGACACTATCTGTTCTACCTAACGTTCTGTTTGCCAGGTTGTTGTCATGCAAGCAAAGGAGCCTGCAAATGTGACAGTTTTAGCCGGAAACTCCACCCAGTAATGCATTACTCAGCTGCTGGTTGATGATAGCATTAGTGATATGGGTATATGTGATAGTGTTCATCACAGTGAATAATATGGCAGACATGGCAGGTGTGTCATGGCAGTAGCTTGTCATTGGTGCATTTCCTATTTACCAATGTGTTGTTGGCTAGATGTAGCAGTTCAATATGTTACTTAGATAAAGTGAAACCTAGTTCTGATCATGACTATGCCACTTACTTCTTTGTTAGAGGGATGGAACACATGAACACGTGCTGTTTAGTACATGATGAGATATTGCCCTGGCATGCTAAGGGTGCCTAGCCTATCTGATCTATACAGGGTATCCCCAATGAGTGCTGTAGTATGTTTGAATAATGCTGGGGTGTGTTCTTTCAAGCCTTTGAACTTGTATATAATCTTGCAGGTTGTAAAGCTGTGTACAGCTCTACACTGTCTTCTGTAACTAAACTGCGAGCTTTAGAATAGATCTGTCTCGTTCATTACATCAAAAACCCTCCGTGGGCACTGGCAGTTGTGGTCTGGAGGAGTTCAGGCAGTTTTTCTCCTTTCTCACTTCACTGTGGCCCCTTTCTCTCCAGTCATCTGCTCTCCCTATCTGGGATTATTAAACCGAGGATTATTAGCCACGTCAGCCCTGTCTGTGAGATCAGATGTGAAATACACTTCAGAGAGGCTTGTGATAAAAGTGTGAACTGAACTGACTTGGAAGTGTAAAGTGTAAAATGTAAAGTGTAAATGCACACGTGTCAAGGAGCTGAGTGCGGCGAGGGAAGGGGCTGAGAAGGAGACCCCCATTAACATTTGAATTTGAAGGAGTATGAGTGGACCGAGCGTGCCGTTGAAAACCAGACAATTCCTGGGGTGATTTGTAACAGATATGACGTTCTGTTTCCAGCCCATGAAATGCAGTTATTTATAAAAACAGGAATTCTGCCAATATTAACGCCAGCACTGATGTGTCTCACATATCCCATTACTTATAGCTCAAAAAGTAACACTCTAATTCTCCATAATAATGTTTATCTGGTATTTATCTTTCTTCAATGAGCTAGTTTGTGAGGAGTTGCCCTATCGTATGCAATTTCCACGCATGTACTGTAACAATATACAGTATTTTACTCGATTGTTCCTACAGTCTAAATGTTCCTGTTCATGAAGAAGTGAACTGTGTACTTCCCCAGAGAGCTGGCCTCAGTGGTGACCAGGGCACAGCTGTAGTGGAGATGTGACACACACACACACGTGCACGCGCTCACGTGCGCACGCACGTACGCACAAACACAGTGCGTTTAAAGGGAAATTACGATGAATAATAGCATCCTCTTCTGCCTTCTTTTGGAGGTGGACTCTATTTATGTGTGCTTTATCTGTGCACTTTGGCTTTAGATATGGTCTCTATGGGTTTCTGAAATAGATGTTTCTGTCTCTTTGCCAGATCGGGGAATTGTGTGAGTGACCTCTTATTGTTACCATGACGACCCACGTGACCCTGGAGGACGCGTTGTCCAATGTGGACCTGCTGGAGGAGCTACCGCTCCCTGACCAGCAGCCATGCATCGAGCCCCCTCCGTCCTCCATCATGTACCAGGTACACAGTCGCACATAACATTCAGCCATTCCTTCTCCTTTATGTTTCCCTTAACCCCATTTCGTTCCTTTTTTCAGGCTAATTTTGACACCAACTTTGAGGACAGGAATGCGTTTGTGACTGGCATTGCTCGTTATATAGAGCAAGCCACGGTCCACTCCAGCATGGTAAGACCAGTAATTATCTAGACATCACACTGTGCCAGATAACCAACACAAGTAGTAGAGAGACATTCTTGTCTTGGCATCATCTTTGTGTGTGTGTGTGTGTGTGTGTCAACTAACACAAAGTCGTGTGTGAAATGTGTGAACTGTTTTTAGATTTTGGCAAAACTCAGGGCTGGATACACACACACACACACACACATGCACACGCACACGTGAACACTGGTGATTCAGGGAGGCACTAAACCTTCCCAAGGGGATTGAATGGAGAGTGTGAGCTGACTGGCAGAAGGGGAACCGTGACTTTATATAACATATTTAAATCAGGAAGTTCTGTAAAGGTAGACATAAAGCCAGGTCTATTTGAGGACATTCCACTTTTAGCTAGGAAGTATTGCCTCACCTGCTGCTGTAAAGGTTTATTTGATGAAGGAGAATCTACTCTGCACACTCGTTTCCAGTCTGTACGTGTTCATATTTAGTGATGCCCTCTCAGCTAAGCCTGTGTTGTCTGTGCTCAGAATGAGATGCTAGAGGAGGGCCATGAGTACGCTGTCATGCTTTACACCTGGAGAAGTTGCTCCAGAGCCATCCCACAGGTGACACACACACACACACACACACACACACACACACACACGTTCTCTACCACAACACCACCTTGGTCAACAAGCAATGAAAATGCCCTTGAATCAAACATGTTCCAGTGACTCTCAGGTTTGTTTATACATATATAAACAAACATTTTTCAGTTAATATTTATAGACAATTACATGTTTGTAAACCTTTTGTTTTTGGAAACAATGCAACTGAATCCATGATTTACAGTATATGTTATGCTATGTTTTGATTTGCTTATGAATTGGAATCATGTGTGCGGAGACATTATTTGCACCTTTACATATCCCTTATAACCTTTCAGGACATCCATCTGGGCATTTAAGATTCATCATGTAGCGAGAAACACCATACATAAAACATTACCCACTTGGTCTATGTCCAACAACAGAATTACATCATTGCTCTTTTGAAGCCCTGTCAAGATGAGTGACAGTGCCCTCTTGTGGCCCTCAGGTGAAGTGCAACGAGCAGCCCAACCGAGTGGAGATTTATGAGAAGACAGTGGAGGTGTTGGAGCCCGAAGTGACCAAGCTCATGAAGTTCATGTACTTCCAGGTAAGACATTGGAGGCTGGCATGTTGTCTATGTACTGTAGTTTGTGAGGGATTTCACCTAAATATCTTTAAAATGTCTAATATGGCATATTTTCTAATAATATGGTGATAGTTTGCTGACCCAATTTGTTTTCATTGTGTGCCTCCAGCGGAAAGCCATTGAACGCTTCTGCAATGAGGTGAAGCGTCTGTGCCACGCTGAGAGAAGGAAGGACTTTGTGTCTGAGGCATATCTGCTCACCCTGGGCAAGTTCATCAACATGTTTGCCGTACTGGACGAGCTCAAGAACATGAAGTGTAGTGTGAAAAACGACCATTCTGCCTACAAAAGGTACTCGCCATAAGTGAAGAATGTGCTGTAGAGAAAATCAAATGTGGCGGTGAAGTTTAACACAGCACCTTTGTCTCATGTCTACAGGGCAGCGCAGTTCCTTAGGAAGATGGCCGATCCTCAGTCCATCCAGGAGTCTCAAAATCTGTCCATGTTCTTAGCCAACCACAACAGGATTACCCAGGTGGGAGTTTAGGATTGAGGATATGCGTCATCTTTAGTGTATGCCAGTTTACATTGTCTGTATAGGAACTGAGAAAACCTAATGCATTTTTATCTTGAGCACCTACCACATATATACATTAACACAAATATATGTTTTGCTGTGCTTATTTTTTGCTATAGGTTTTAAGGGTTTTTATTTACAAAAAATGTTCAACTTTGATACTTGCCCAAGATTATGGACCACATACCACATTACCATGACTATTTCTCCACAGTGTCTGCATCAGCAGTTGGAGGTGATTCCTGGCTACGAGGAGCTCCTGGCAGACATAGTCAACATCAGCGTCGATTATTACGAAAACAAGATGTATCTGACGCCCAGTGAAAAGCACATGCTGCTCAAGGTGCGAGAAACCAGCCCCCTTTACTTGTAACAACTGTGACGGTGACACTAGTGCATTGTAAAGTAACGTCAACTCTCTGTTAGGTGATGGGCTTTGGGCTGTACCTCATGGATGGGAACGTCAGTAACATCTACAAGTTAGACGCCAAAAAGAGGATCAACCTGAGCAAGATCGACAAGTTCTTTAAAGTAGGGAGCAACTCTGTGTTGCGTTGTGTTTGTGCACTGAAATCTGATATAATGTACGATTATTTTTGTGTTTTTGTATTTGTATTTCAGCTACAGGTGGTGCCACTGTTTGGTGATATGCAGATAGAGCTCTCACGCTACATAGAGACCAGCGCTCACTATGAAGAAAACAAATCCAAGTAATTGTGGGATTATTATGCAGTATTTCCTGTATCACACTTCAGTGTGAATTGTAATTTTGAGCTCACTGTTACTAATACGTTTCACTTCTTTATTGACTACAGTATTTTACACGACACAGTATACATATACAGAGTATCAACTATCTACTTAATTTTAATATGAGCCCTGGTGTTGGCAGACATTCATGACTGCTTATCCAATAGATATAGAATGCTAGAATTTAGATTAAAAAAAAAAACAAATGTATGTAGGAGAGAAAAAGTGAAACGAATTGTATTTTTGTTACACCACTACTATAGACATTGCTTCTTTGATTATGTTATAATTTTCAATAATTCAAAGGAAATTGGGGCTGCACAATTATGGCCAAAAATGTAATCCTACTTATTTAGGTCAATAATGAAATATTGACCTAAATAAAATATTTATCATGATTATTAATTGATTTTAGGGACAACGTTAATTTTTTTTTATTGCACTTTCACATTAGAGCACTGCTTTCACTTCCACTTTGTGCTAAATGCCTGCGTAGCTACAAATTCTTACATCATAATATAACTATATCATATAACAATATAACATATCCTAGAAGCAAAGTACAACGACATTCTGCCCAAAATATAGGCTAATTTAAAAGAAATATGCCATCACAGAATGTAACGACATTAAAACCATTCAGACTTATACACAAAAGACCATAACATAGTGTATACATGTTTTTGGCAAGAAACACCAGCATATCAACATGTTCTGGCTCGAGAGATGAGCGAAGGCCAGTCACTATTCCTCAAAATCACCCTTTAGTGGCTGGCTGTAAGATTAGGAAGCGCTTGATTTAATATCCGCGGCGTTTTCTATGATCGGAGCATACATTTTAAAAGTCAAAATTGCAGTTGATCATGTTCATTTAATTGTGGGAAACCAAAATAATAATTGAGATCCACATTTGATCAGTTGTGCAGCCCTAATGTAACCCACTGAAGAAATAAAATGGCATTAAGTCAAGATCCTCCCAGATTTTATCATCTTACCATCTGCACTCCACAACCCACCCACTGTGCCCAGGTGGACGTGCACCCAGAGTAGCATCTCGCCACAGTACAACCTGTGTGAGCAGATGGTGCAGATCCGTGAAGACCACATTCGGTTCATCTCAGAGCTGGCGCGCTACAGCAACAGCGAGGTGGTGACGGGCTCCGGCCTGGACAGCCAGAAATCCGATGAGGAGTACCGGGAGCTGTTTGACCTGGCGCTCCGGGGCCTCCAGTTGCTCTCCAAGTGGAGCACGCATGTCATGGAAGTGGTGAGCAGAGGATAGGAGGGCTGGAAGATGGAGCGTGATTATGTGTGGATGTGTGTGTGTGTGACATTGGGTGTGTTTGATTTGGACTTGGCAATGTAGAGGCTTGGGTAGAGTTGGCACCATGACTCCCCAGCTGTCATCTTTACATTCAGGCTGGCTATTATTGTATTCATTGCTTTTAATAATGATTGATCGCTCAAGCTATTGTGTGATTGGGTATTAAATATGAAATACGCCATCTTCCTCTTGAAATGTATTCTTTTGCGCTAATACTGCCTTCTAGTTGTGTATTGCAGTATATATGCAAATATTAGCTATGGTGTAAATGGTGACAACATTAAATGTAGCTAAAAGTAGCTAATTCTGTTCCCACTAAGGTAGTTTACTTTCCATCTCATATTAGTGTAAATGTTTGAACTAAATAAATATTATATTTGATCTATACCATGTGTTTGCTTGTTAGTTAGTTATTACATCTCTGGTCAGCCCGTATGTTTGTATTTTTCCCCTCTATTTTTCAGTACTCTTGGAAGCTAGTCCACCCTACAGATAAGTTCTGTAATAAGGACTGTCCGGGCACTGCAGAGGAGTATGAGCGAGCCACCCGTTATAATTACACCAGTGAGGAGAAGTTTGCTCTGGTGGAGGTCATCGCCATGATCAAAGGACTGCAGGTATAAAACACTGATTACAGCTTTAGTTTGTCCCCTCTACATTAATTATGTAATTTGTGTTTACTGTATACAGTATACTGCATGTATATAAAACTAATATAAAACTAATTAAATTCAATTGAAAATTCTTGTTAATAAATGTCCATGTAATGAACACTTGCCACTTACTGACCATAGGTGTTGCCTAGATACAGTACAATACTGGGAAATGCATGTTGGGGAATTTTGTTGGAGTACATTAGACACCTTGTTGAAATATGAGTACGGAGAAATATGTATTTTTCTCCTGATAATTATATTTGGTGATTGGAAAACAATGATCACCGTGGTTTGCTTGTTCAGTGTTGCATCATGTAGCATGATGAACACTGACTGTTGCTGCATGGTATGTTGCATAGGTTCTAATGGGTCGAATGGAGTCGGTGTTCAACCAGGCCATCAGGAACACCATCTATGCAGCGCTGCAGGACTTTGCCCAGATGACTCTCAGGGAGCCACTTCGCCAGGCTGTACGCAAGAAGAAGAACGTGCTGATCAGGTACGCCTGGGCAGAGAGCATCGACGCCTACAGGAATATGTTGTATGTTGTATGACGCATGTGCAACACTGCTAAATAGCACAGTGACTCTGTTTGCCACAGTGTTCTCCAGGCCATCCGTAAAACCATCTGTGACTGGGAGGGTGCGAGGGAACCTCCTAATGACCCCTGTCTGAGGGGAGAGAAGGACCCCAAGGGAGGCTTCGACATCAAGGTGCCCCGTAGGGCTGTGGGACCCTCCAGCACTCAGGTAACTTAGAAGGAGAATTCTGTTCTGACCAGTAAGGGAATTAACAATGTTTATAATAATATTCATATTTTTCTACATTAAATGTAAATGCTCAAATAAAATAAAGACATTTTAGAAAATATAGAAATTCATATGTTTCCTCAAACATTTTCCTATTTTAAACAGGTTTCAAGTATCAAGTTATGTATTCGAGAATGGATTTCTTTGAGAGCAGTTTTCCTTTCTATTAATTAATAAGAACATATGGAAGTCATTTGAAAGTACCTTTTCTCAATTTGTGTTAGTTTAAAAGAATACTTGCTGTTGTTGGTTAACTTCAGTAGTATAGCTGTCTAATAATAATCCTAAACTTTACCACGTTTTTAGTGTATTGTTTCCTATTCATGATGACATGCCTAACTCTAAAAATGCATGTATTCTAGAAACCCAGCCAAATATCTTCCCCTCTCACAAACGTACAGTATGTCCATGCATACTATATAACCTGAAGACATTGCTGATGACCCCTAAATCCTATGTCCATTCGTTCCTTAGCTCTACATGGTGCGTACTATGTTGGAGTCTCTGATAGCAGACAAAAGCGGCTCCAAGAAGACTCTACGCAGCAGCCTGGATGGACCCATTGTTCTGGCCATAGAAGACTTCCACAAGCAGTCATTTTTCTTTACGCATCTACTCAATTTCAGTGGTAAAGAAAATGTCATTGTAATGATTACAACATTGCTAACAATTTGGAATAAATATTATGGTGACAGAAGAATTTGTTTCCAATATGACAAATCCATGGTAGGGTTGGGTTGGTAGGAGTTGGCTATATGCTGTATGTAGAGATATGATGTGTGTAACTGTATTAGGAAGTACTGTAGGACTTAATAGGAAAATAGTATACTAATCTGTAGATAAAAATATAATATGGTTATGGCATGTCCTCCCAATCTAAAACACAACTTCAGTTTTTTTATAATATGGATGGAGAAAACACAGGCATTCATTCACATGTTGGTCACGTCATAATACATTCAGTGTCAAACTATAAAATGCTTCCACTCAGAAAACAAAAAGGTGTGAATGAAACATGTAAACTGTGTCAACTCATTAATAACCCCTTCATCCTGGCCTCTCATCCTGTTCAGAGGCCTTGCAGCAGTGCTGTGATCTGTCCCAGCTGTGGTTCAGAGAGTTCTTTCTGGAGCTGACCATGGGCCGGAGAATCCAATTCCCCATTGAGATGTCCATGCCCTGGATCCTTACCGACCACATCCTGGAGACCAAAGAGCCCTCCATGATGGAGTAAGCTACAAACCTCAACAGATCATTGTTGTGACTTTTGATTTACATTAGTGACAATGTAGCTGCATATTTTTGCATATGCTGAGGCAATTTACAATCTATTGAATTCATATTAATATTTCTCTATCACAGGTATGTGCTATATCCTCTAGATCTTTACAATGACAGTGGCTATTATGCTCTCACAAAGTTCAAGAAACAGTTCCTTTATGACGAAATTGAAGCCGAGGTATTGTATAGTTGTCATTGTTACAATAGAGAAAATACTTTCTAATTGATGTTTCATCCATAGTATGTTAATACACCTGTCTATGTTGCTAGGTAAACCTTTGCTTTGACCAGTTTGTCTACAAGTTAGCTGATCAAATATTTGCTTACTACAAAGCAATGGCTGGAAGGTGAGAGCTGTTATATGCTTTTCAAATACTAAAATAGTTCCATAACAGTCTGTGCAGGATATATCGAATTAGGGAATTTGGGGTGTGTGATACATCAATACTCTAATGTTCCACAGTGTCCTCCTAGACAAACGATTCAGGGCAGAGTGTAAAAACTATGGCGTGATCATTCCCTACCCTCCATCAAACCGCTACGAGACACTGCTTAAACAGAGACATGTTCAGGTTTGTGAAATTGTTATTCCCAATGAATTTGTATGTACTGTGTTATTCCGTAGCGATGATGTACTTCTACTGATTTTGTTTGACAGATAAAGCAGTTAGCTATACTAAGAAATATGTTTTTGACAATGCTGAATTAAGCAGTTCACTGACGTCCAGGCTATTAAACACAACAATAACTGATTTGAATACATTCAGTTATACTGACATGTCCCGCCATGCTTTGTTTCAGCTGCTAGGCCGCTCCATTGACTTGAACCGCTTGATCACCCAGAGGATCTCAGCAGCCATGTACAAGTCTTTGGACCAAGCCATCAGTCGCTTTGAGAGTGAGGATCTCACATCCATTGTGGTGAGAACACATGGCACAGAAATGCACACTTCTCAGGACACTGCATGGCGATATGTTTATATGAACCAGTTTAGGTACATACATCAATCAATCAATCAATCAATCTTTATTTATATAGCACTTTTCATACAAATTCATGTAACACAAAGTGCTTC
>JAODLL010044219.1:0-20396 GCA_026546735.1 Forbesichthys agassizii | reverse complement strand
TAATAAACCCCCCCCCCCCCACACACACACACACACACACACACCCACCCACACACACACACACACACACACACACACACACACACACACACAACATTAAAATAAAATAAAGCCTTCAGTACCATAACAACATTATTCCATCCATTTAAAAGGCCAAACCGTTATCATATGATGCAGCCTACCATTTAAATGATGTTCATCTACTGTATATCATGTATGTTGGGAGATACATCTCAGGTGGTAAGGTGTAACAGAAACATATGAGTACAGCATTTATGAACAAATATATAACAATTATTTTGGTATATTTTGTACAATGTAAAAATATGTAAGAACATTATAACCGGAATTATAGTTTACATACACATATTTTATACTAGTACACTGTATATTACAGTTATAATTAGAGTAAAGATCATGACATATTTTTGTACTGTCTCTCTGTCCCTCTAACAAACACACACGAGATGATATTACAAGAACACAACTTGATCAACATATATGGCATACAAAGCACATTCCACACTGTCAGCCATATAACGACCATATAACTGGCAGTTGTACAGCCCACTAAATGCGAATAGTTACTACTAATTGTTTTTGTATTGTTAAATTATTTTGTGGAGATTGGGTACTAAAGTAATTTGTTTTATTATAGTGAACAATGACATTGCATTTATTTATATACAGTATATGCAAAATATTATATTATCTATAATTATTAATTATTATTACTTTGTTATACATTTTTAACCAATAGCAATTTCAATTTGCTACCTGCACTTTATATTTTATATTAAACTTTTTTTTTATTATTCAGTGTTTCCACAGCGATGGCTCTAAGTGGGAAAACAAACATCGTGGCAAAGTAGTGCAGACCGCACCACATAGCCTTGGCAATGCATGTCCAATTTGGGTAGCTGAGCTTCTGAAGGAACACCCTATGACGTTGGGAGGGGTGTTTTTGTTTTGATCTCAAATATAAACAATCTTTCTCCAGAATCCTTTTAATTGAATATCATACGATAAGATAAATTAACAGGGCACTGCTGTAAATAACCCCAGTATAAGCATGTGTCAAATAGCTTGGTTTTGAGAGGTGTAGCCTATTTTAGTTTAAAAACACACACACTCACACACACACACACGCACACGCACACGCACACGCACACGCACGCACACGCACGCACACACACACACACACACACACGCGGTTCAGTTGAGCATTTCAGATAAAGTAGTCTAATCTGCCGAAGTTGTATATTTCGCAGTGTATTTTCTCAGATGCTGTCCAGCGAATATGCTACGTAATGATTCCTGTGCTGTAATGATTTAATCAGACCATAGAAACTCAGGCGCCGGGACAGTTTGTGTTGGCTTTGACTTCAATAGACTATTAATCGCTGATTGATTCGTTTTACATCTAAATGCCTATCATAAGGCATTTATCTTGTAACTTATTTTTACTAAAAGTAGTTTAAAAACTCTCCAGAGAAACCATTACAATAGTAGGGCCTATAAATGTTTATTTGTAAACTCGCGCATGCAGACCTATGATCAGTAAACGTTTTAATTTAGTAAAATAGCCAATATTTTAGGTTTACACGTGCTGAGTTATAAACGCATTGCTGGATCTTGAGCAATATGCCTACATTCAACCAGTATATCAATATACAACAATACAAATGTATAAATCTGAAGATACTTTTAAATATTTTTGCATGCTGAGGTTAACTTTCGATTTGTCTTTTGCCTGCCTTATATCATATAACTTTTCCCCGTCACATTGATAAACAACAAGTTAATTTTTAGGATGTGTCCTTATTTTTTAAAATGTCATAATTGATTTGTTAAATCAATTATATCAAGTAATTTCTTAACAGTAGACTGTAAACAGAAATTCAATTGACAAAATCTAACAGAAATCAAATTACCAAACTTTTAAGAAATCTCAGTCTATAACCAAACTTTGTTATGAATCATACCAAATTAAGCAACACGCTGCATGTAGAAAATGAAATAAAATTGTTTTCACAGTGGTTTAACGGATAATGTCTTCAATGTTTTATAGCGCAAGTGTCTCCAATTATACCACTGACTAAACTCTTTGCACCCCACCCTGTTCCTGCGTTTAAGCCTGTGGTTTGAGGATAACAAATTCCATACACTGGATACACCCCATATTGAAGTGAAAATGCATTAGTTTACTTCTAGTACATCACATAAACATGGGTGATACCCATATTTTGTAGGAATGGAACTGGAAAGAACTGCATGCCTATATATAGTGTACTTTTGTCTGCATAAATACACTACCACATTATGCTTTAAGTTAAAGTCTCTGTGGTGCCTGTTTAAATATCCTCATACTATGAAGCGGATGGTAATTTGAATACATCAATTCAGCATCACTGTAGATTACGTGCTGCATCATAATTTACGCACGGTTCCACAACACAAAGCAATATTGCTATTATTGCATCTAATACGCACAAGACTGTTGCAATCCCTTGCGTTCTTACTGAACTGTGGTTATTAAAAACAGTTCAAATAGTTAGTTAACATCTCGGTCATCCAGCACATCCCAAGATGTGGAGTTTTGTAGCCTAGGTGTTGGAAACAACATGTCTTGATGTTGTGTAATGTGAAGACAGGCATAAAGGCCTAATCTTCTTCGCCGGTGTGTAGAGGGGGGGGGAGCGTCCACATGTTTTTTTGTCCCAGATATATTCTATACCAGCCAGCAGTGTCGTGCGTCACCAAAGCCGTCTTACATGCACTCCAACTCACACTAGTCGGAGTACACCTGAGCTCACTAACATAATCCTCGTGGCATTAGTCGAATAAGAAAGGTTTATTTTAATCTAAATTATTGCAAATAAAAGCTTTAACAGTAGGGGATACATAGCTCACATGAATAGCTATGTCTAACAGTTATGTCTCCACAGAGCAAAGTGCGTATAGATCTTATAGTTTTGATAACGTCTAACTACATATTGCTCTACTTTATTATTAAAAACAAATCATTATAACCTTATAACGTATACAATGGTTAGGACAGAGGGACGTGGAATAGATATAGGCTAGCATGGCCAAACGGTTCAATATGCATGTAGGCACATTTAAAACAGATATTTGTATTTAAAACATGATCTCTTTACAATTCAAACAATCATAATGGCGTGAATAACAATAACGGCTTTAAACCTGAACTGATACTTACTCGAATAACTGAATTGACACGAGCTAGTCGCCTAGTCCCGAGACTATTGAGAAAAGTGTCGGTCTGAGAGATGTGTGAAATATTCGTTGTCGTTGAATATAGCTGTGAGTCATATCCACCAAGCTCCGGTTCTAGCATTGTTTACTTTTGGCGTCTGGATGCGAAGTGAGTCGTCCTTTTCAGAACGAGGAGAAAGAATGCAACAGATTTGCCTCGCCTCAGCCGCGTTTACGGGCCACAGTGCCACAGGCCATATATCAGGCCTATAAAATCAAAGCAGCACTGATGTAGAATTTTATTATGGTATTAAACGGGCCCAAAAGTAGTTCAAATAGTTTCTGCTGTAAAGACAAGGGGCATTGCCGTGCATTGCTTTTTTAATAGCTCTCGTTAACAAAAATGACTGTTAATCTGCCAATAAAAAAGTATTAGTCCGCTCTCCGCAGTGCTGCACAGAAGGCCTTTACGTAGGGCAGACAAATATAATTAAAACGTGTGTGCTTATCTCGTTATCTAGGCTAAAATGCCGATTTAAGTTTAAAAATATGATTACACACAAACGTTGCCTGTGCAACCGCAGAAACATCTCATATGGTAACTGATTTGCTATTAACTGCCGGCATATAAGCATCCATTTTGGAAAAGTAAATTTTAGCCTATATAATAGCATTCTGCTTATATGTCACACGTGGCCCGTGTGCATTTCATGCATAATGTCTATAGGGTGTATATTTGTAGACAACTTTGCCAATATATAAAACATATATGGAGGAGCTGTTAATTTAGCATTTTGCATAAACAAGACAATTTATTTGGGCGAGAAGCGAGCGAATATGTCGTGGGGACAAGGGGGAGTTAGAAAGGGAGAAATGGGGGAGGGAGAGTGGCTTGCGTGCGAGATTGATTTACGCTCCATTGACGCTTTATCAGGCTAGAAGAAAAAGTCCGGCCAATCAGTTTGCTTCTAGTGCACAGACCCAACAACACATAGTGCTCAATACTTTGTTTCACTAGCGAGTTGGAAGGAAGGGGCTCACGCAGGAGAGAGAGAGAGAGAGAGTGGGTGAGCGACAGTGAGAGAAAGAGAGAGGGAGAGAGAGAGAGAGAGAGAGCGAGAGAGAGAGGCTGGGGGGAGTTCGTGAAAGAACGTGAGGCAGAAATATCGAGGAGAAAGACATTAAAACAAGTTATGCGCTGCTACGTGTTTTCCATTCAATGAACGCAGCGTCTCCCAGATAATGTCCGAGAATGTCCATTTCTGGAACTTTGAGCAACTATTACGTGGACTCCATCATAAGTCACGAGAGCGATGAACTCTCGACCCCGGGACGGTTCTCCAATGTTCAGTACGCCAGCTCAGGCTCTGCCGGAGTCGGAGGCGGCAGGCACACCGGCGGAGGGACGCACGCAGAGCATCCCCATCCCGATTCCTATCCATCCTGTAGTTTTCAACCGAAACCTCCCGTGTTTTCCTCTTCCTGGAGTCCGTTCAGCCCTCACCACGCCGCCAACGGCTTATCGGCGGTCTACCACCCGTACATCCCTGCACAGCATGTGCCTTCCGACACTCGGTACATCCGCTCTTGGCTGGACTGCGCGCCGCGCGGATCCGAGTCGTTGTCGGGCCCGGGACAGGGGCAGCCGGGGCAGGTCAAGCTCGAGCCGCTGCTCGGCCACCTTGGCGGCGAGATCCCGCCGAAGATCGGTGGCCAACACCAGCACGAAACTACCACGTATATATTGGAGTCCTCCACGGTGGCTCGGGAGCTGAGCCACCACCCCGCTGTCATTGCCAGCACCGGTTTCGACGAAAATAAGGACATTTGTGAAGCTAGCGAGGACAAAGACGGACCCGATCAAAGTAAGTTATTAAAGGAGGAAGTCGCGAGAGGGGGAACAAAGTGCTTGTAAAATGTTTTAACGCCGCCATAAAACAAGAACAAAGAGCCCAGAGCCATATACTGTAGAGAGGACAACAAACACCGCAGTCAAACCAAACCCTGCTTCTCTAACGTATAGGCGAACTGCATTGTGTGTTATTATAAGCATACATTTTGTCCATATGCTTTTTTGTCTATATAGTTTTGGCTGTATGCCATTATGTGTAAGCTACAGTTCCTCGTCACACCTGTGTTGTAGCTATTTATGTGAATGTCTATTTTTGGGAAACATTGACAATGATTAAGTAGCATCTTTGTCTTTTTTTAACAGAACCAACAGGGATGCGTGATCTTGTTTTTCTTTAGCATATATAATGTAGGCCCGAAGCAGGCAGGTATGATGTAATCACCGCAGTTGTTGTTTTGAGTTTTGACAGACGCGCACTGACGTGCTGCATGGACTATAGCAACGCTGTTGTAGTCATAACAACATCTATTACAATACAATATATTCTTACCAAAACAATGACCGTCTTGACATTCGTAGTGCTTCTCCGTTCAGTTGGCATCTACAGCCACCACACCCCCACCCCGTCCCCCAAATTCCTTAAAACCTATAGTCAGAATGCCTAAAGACAACCAAACACGTTTATTTCAGTCCGGCGTTATATGTAATGACGTCAGACGTCAGCGTGAACCTTTGTGTTTTCATATTTAGCAGTGGCTGAAAAGATAATGCACAAGGGGTTGTCAATTATTTGGACCATTCGAGTAAATAGCCTAATTTTACTTATATGTACTCTTAGGGTACCCTTCTACCATTTGGATACGTTACTTTATAATATAAATGTGTATATTACATACACCTATAACCATGTTATGTACATATTGATGATGCACAAAACATCACGATGCACAAAACACTATATGCTATAAGCTTATGTGATATTATGCTTAAGCTATAGGCTGTGTATTTGGGGGGAGACGTTATTGTTACATATTCGTACAGGCCTATTTGGTAAGGTAATTTAACCTAATTTTCGAAAGATTGTGATTCATGCATATGTCAGAATCGTATTATGACCTGTGTAACTTTTCTGACCATATCCCACCTGCCATAACCAATCATTCATACTGTTATAACCACGGAGTAGCCTAAATATTAATACATTCTCAATATACGAACGTCCCGTAACTTCAAATGCTATCTGATCCATAGGATTAAATATCCTTGATAAGAGCAGTGTCGACAACGACACTAAAGCGATGGAGTATGTTATGTAGAGCCGCTAGGCCTACTCAAAAAAAACATTTAAAAAGCTTCTTCTATAATGTCCATATAGAAAAACTAATTCTTATCACATATCATGTTTCATTGCCGTTTTGCTAGTTGCTAAATTAAATTTGAAACAATACCTGCTTTGTTCATTAAAGCTATAGGCAACATGTGGGAACTGTGAGCCAACTGTTCATGGGTTATAATAGTAAAAATAACATAATTTAGCTCATTTTGACATCATAAGTCAGAGTGTAACTTTAACGTGGTTTACTACGGATATGACTAGTGTGCCGGGAGAGCTAGGTTTGCATAAAATTCCCATTTTATGATTCCCACTTACAATAACAATAACATTTCATACATCATTTGTTGACGTCGTAAGCTTGGTTTGGCACTAGAAAGCCTCCATTAGATTTTCCGAAGCTTTTGAAATATTAGGAGTGGGAGATTTGAGGTGTGGTAATTGGCGAGGTTTTCTGGAAATATATTTTTTCTTTACTAATGTCCTTTCAGAGGTCTACGAACGTGCATTGTCTCTGCTATTATCGTCTTAATACCGTAACATAAATCCAGGATATTATATTTAGTCCGTATTTTAAGAGGCGTTTTGACACGGAAGATCCATCTGTCTGAGCCGATGGCTTGCCCTGTGCGTGCCAATATATGCATTGCTCTCTCGCATATCTATCTATCTATCTATCTATCTATCTATCTATCTATCTATCTACCTCTTACACACACACACACACGCACACACACACACACACACACACAAACACTACACACACCGCTTGTATGTCTACGAGATAGATAGATAGATAGATAGATAGATAGATAGATAGATAGATAGATAGATAGATAGATAGATAGATAGATACAGCGGGAGAGAGCTAGGGTTTTCAATATGGGGCAGACTCTTTTACCAAAACAAAAGACACAAATATGCCCTACTTGATTACTGTACTGACCCCCTGCCCCCCCTCCACACACACACAGAATCTCCCTATTACATGTGACCTGGCTATTCATCAAAGTTGTGGGCCGGTAAGGAATGGAAGCCACTCATGTGCGCTAGCTGGGCTCAGTCCGTTCACAGCCCCCTGAATTATTACACTGCCAGCAACACTGTATAGCCAGTCTGTGCCCGGTGTATCACCGATTTCAGAGCCCAGGCAAACCGGGAGAGATTTCTTTCAATTTAATTTGAACATGCCCTGTCCTAGAAGGGCAATGCGTCAGCGAATTTTGCTTTTATTGCACTTGCAGACGTCGATGTCAGATAGCCGGCTTTTAGACCACTACCAAATATGGGGAGATTAATAAACTAGTTTATTTCTAACCAGAAAACATCCCCAGATTACTATTTTTTTTAGCAACAGAATCGTCTTTGTGTTATTGGCGCCCGGGCTTCGATGCAGAATAAACAACCACTGGGCGAGAAGGCAATGGCGTTTTAGAAAATGACACCACGAAGCTTTACACGCCAACTTGTGAAAAGGTTATTACCAGGGAAGTTTATTAAGTTATAACGCTGCGCCAACATCCCAATTAAATGCAGTCACCGCTGGTGTCTGAGAAGGTGCTTTAGCGTGGAAGAGAAAGAGAGAGAGAGAGAGAGAGAGAGAGAGAGAGAGAGAGAGAGAGAGAGAGAGAGAGAGAGAGAGAGAGAGAGAGAAAAGAGAAACGGGAATAATATACGGTGTCAGGAAATGTAATAACGCGCCCGTGGATATATGAGAGGTCAATTTCTGTGACTATTAGGGTGAAATTGCAAGGAGAGCAGTGTGTGATATTGGTGTGTAATCATTTCGGTGTGCAAGCGGTAGCATATCTTTCACAGCAGACATACACACACACACACGCGTGCCCGCGCGTGTACACGTGCACCATGTTTCTATGTGTCACATCTATCGCGCTCTATAGCTCTTTCTTTCTATCTCATATTTGTTTCATGACGGTAAATACCAGGTTGGCGTCAGAAGACGGAGTGACAAGGGGGCTATTTGATGTAGCGCGGACCGATAGGGTTTCCCCTCCAGAACGCTGTTACTTGCTTGTAGCCTGCAGGGAAATGCGCGCGCACTTCAATGGGTTTATAGGCCATAAGTCTCTTACCCTACCCCCCTTAACCCTCACCCTTTGCCACCATCCCCCCCCCCCCCTCCAACCCATTCCACCCCCCTGTCCCCCTCAAAGTCTCCTCCCCTTGCTCCCTATGTCTGCACCATTTTCCTTTCGGTCTTCTCGTGTAGGAAGCTTTGTCGTGCTATTGTGTGCTCGCTAGCTTCTCAACCCCACTTCCCCCCAAGTCGGTTCCAACCCCCTTCCATTTTCCCTCCTATCGGCGGGGAGAAAGAACAATAACCATCCACGGCTACCGCGCACCAACACCACCCGTTACGGTATACTCGCCCTCGGTAATCCCCCACCACGTCTAGAGCCGGTTTGTCATTATCAGTGACAGGCGAAGCCAGGGCATCGCTGCCGAGCTAATGAATGCTCTGGGAGGTGATTATACACGTGGGGAATGCGAAGCACCCACTTTACGCGTGACTAAGTCTGCTCTCGCCCCTCACAAGCGCCCAGGAAAAGCATATTATTATCGCTGAGAAGAAATCGATCCAGTATGTTTGAAAGACGTGTGCATGTGTGTGAGTGTGTGTGTGTGTGTGTGTGTTTGATGGGGCGCGATTACTATTTCTGACGTACATGTCGATGACAGTTGCTAACTGGCAGAGCTGCAAGCCACAGGGTCTGTGTGGGAATGGCAATCAGGTTAGGTGCACTTTTGTCCTAAACATGGACAGATTATATATGCTGCTGTTAGCGCCATATCCTGCTGCCTATCTTTAGACTGGACTACTGTATCTGGTTGTTCACAGCCCAGGGCTGCAACTCAGACACAACTTATTTGTAGGCATGCATCACATGGGTGCTTATGCTATCTATCTATCTATCTATCTATCTATCTATCTATCTATCTATCTATCTATCTATCTATCTATCTATCTATCTATCTATAATAATGTTCAGTTGTTCAATAAGCTAATTTAAATAAAATGTGCACCAACAACATCTAAATATGAAAACATAATTAATGTTAATACTTTATTGAATGTGCACTGTTTGGAAATTAATTTGTTTCCCTAATTATGCTTTTTAAATATCTATGATATTAATTGACTGCAATGAAATGTTCTCTATACCTTCCAATAGCTACACATTTACCAGACACAATTTACGTAGGCCAGCTTACCAGCCTTTGTAAAACAGAGCGGCTTGATAGTGTGTCACTGTCCAAACACAGAGGGATCTCAGAGGGAACAGCATTCTTACATGGGCGCCATTTGACTCCCATGTTGCGAGCTCCTTCATAGGCTGAGATGTCTTGGTGGTTCACAGCGAACAACAAATAGCTTTTAGTGCTAACCAGAGCCATGCTTCTCCAACAGATCTACCCCACTAATTACATTGGTCTGAAAGCCCTAGAGACAAGGTGGAGTCACAGGAGACACATGAGCATGCAAAGAAAGACAGAGCAGGAGAGAAGAGGGGAGAAACAGAGACAGTGAAAGAGAAGAGACAATGCATGACAGACTAAATGAAAGAAGAGAGTGACTGAAATGAAATAGAAAGAATTTCGGCATGGACCGACGGCAGTAGGAGATATGCCAAAGAGGACAGATGGCTGGGGAAATCAATCAAACATAATTATTCATGATTTTCCATTCTGGAATGGGCAAGATCCACTCAACACCTTCTATATTTACCTCCGAAACATGTTGTGAACATTGTCATGTACCATTTCAAACAGTGAATCATGCCGGTTGTCTTCGCTCCTTCCCATAGCTTGTTGGAGCTCTGATCAACAATAGTGGGATACACTAGAGCACATTCGGAATAATATACTGTGTATCTTCTTGTTGTTCTGTAATTTAACTGATAATTTAATTAAGGAAATGTAACAAGGCCAATCAGGGCCACACAAGGCAACTGGACTTTTAATTATGGATATTAGTAAATTATCATATCGCCAAATTTCTGTAAACGGACAAAATATCTCAAAATAGCATGTTTTACAGAGCTAAAAGCATTTGTTATTCTTTTGTAACAGAAAAACAAAGTAACAAAAACACTGACAGTTACATTATTATTGCCTCTGCTATTATTCACAGGATATCATGGTGACATTGGAGAGCGTTGAAACTCATACAGTAAAACATTTACCAAGCCATACATATGCTTTTCAGTGGAAGAGGGGGGTGTTGTGTATTTTTTTTTAAAGATACGTGATACATACAATGACATAGATATCATTACAGTGAAATAATGATGCATAACACATCATTCCATTGTTGTTTCTAATATTGTTCGATATATATAGTATATATAATGTAATACTATTACTCCAAGGTACAATCACACAAACCCATTTACAGAAATACCACACACACACACACACACACACACACACACACACACACAGTATTTACTTATACTTAGTATTTACTTTACTTATGTGTACATATATATATATATATATATATATAGTTTCTTAACAGACTGTGAAGAAAGATTAGATTCTTGGAATTGTTCTTAATCTATTCATTTTTGCAATGTCCAGCCATCTACCAAACATGAATGCAAGTAAATGTAAAACATGGGCTGTTATCCATTATACCTCCCTGAATGTGCATGATTCACTTTTTAAATGTCAAAATCTAAATGTACTTTCTCCATTGCTATTTGCATATTGACGACTTTGATTATTTCAGATAGGAAGTGTTATGTTCAGTATTATTGTAATATATCACTGTTACATCCTTTTAGCGCAGGTTTTTAATATTTAATTCAAGTTTCCTATTGAATTACATATTATTTCAAATCTGCGTTCTCTTGCTTTTGAGAATGTAGGTCATCAAGGATTGATTACATGCAAGGTGTGAATAAATGGCTGTAGTGGAAGGGGTGCCATTCAGATAACAGAGTAACCTGTTCTTTACCAACCATGATCTTAACACTGGCCAATGCCCATATTTAATTTAAGCAAAATTAATCAACAAAGTCAAAGCATTTAGCACAGCAATACCCAAACTTTACGCACAGTATTACCCAACATTTACGCACTAAACCCATGTTCTCGTGGTATGTATGTATGTGTTGTGCGCTTTCTGTGTCCGCCTAACGCCAAATAACTACATTTCCCCCATGTCTCTCTCCAGATGACCCGTCTGCCAACTGGCTGCACGCTCGCTCCTCGCGAAAGAAGCGGTGCCCATACACCAAGTACCAGACGCTGGAGCTGGAGAAGGAGTTCCTCTTCAACATGTACCTCACACGGGACCGAAGGCACGAGGTGGCACGCGCGCTGAACCTGACTGAGCGGCAAGTGAAGATTTGGTTCCAGAACCGCAGGATGAAGATGAAGAAACAGAGCAAAGACCAACCGAAAGACTGATGTGTCGGGACAGACGCACGGAGACATAATGGGTCGGGACAGACGCACGGAGACAGAGTCGTGCGGCGCACTTTTCACTACAAATACCATATTTACCCTGGCTTTATAACTTCACTGCGGATATTTCTCCCTGTAAATACACATAGGCTGCACCCATTCGCTACATAGCCAATATGTCATGAACACATTTATATTAGCTATGTACTTGCACATACTACATACAATGAGCGATTCCCTTTCCAGGCAGAAAATTGAGAAAGAATTAACGTTTTAATTTGATATCGACCTTTTTCTCTAGCACTAGAGTAACACTGGAGCTGGGGCCGCGTGAATTAGCAGAAATGCTGCTAAGAAATGTAAAAAAAAAAAAACATGTATTTTTTTTTAACAAGTTCTCCTGAATATTGTAATAATCTCAGCTCGTTCTGGACTCTTGGCATTTTAAAAACATTGACTTGGATTTATCAAAATGTGGAATGGACAATGTATCAATGCAAGTGTGATGTATTCAAATATCTTGTCTTAATATTTCTTTTGCTATTTGGTTATGTAAAGGAACAGCATAATTTCCTTCGACCAGGCAGAAAGAAAAAGTGTAGAGAGAGAGAGAGAGAGAGAGAGAGAGAGAGAGAGAGAGAGAGAGAGGGGGGGGAGGGAGAGAGGGAGAGAGAACGAAGGCCCTTGTGGGCTTCAGTAGGACTGAAAAGGGTCGTTTTTTCTTTTTCTCAAGCACCTCTTTTTTTATTAGTTATTTATTGCTCTGCCACTGACAACGCGCTTCGTCAGGGATGTGCGCAAAGGTGCTGAAACCGAGGTTTCACGTGGCCATTAATAAACACGAGTAGGCATCCGTCGGCGCGTTTAACCCGACGGTTAATTCTTCTTTTTCTGATTGCTGTTCCTCCCATTCCTCTCATTTGATTAGAAAGAAGCCACTAGCTGGTGGTGATACCAGCAGGAACTGGTCGTTTTTCTCCAGTTTCCAGGCTAAGTAATCAGGATATAAGAGATACGGTATCGTAGAAATAATCCAATTCAGCAACTCTTGTATTTGGATGGACTACATTCGATAATTTCTTTCGGATTCATGTTCTCCGGTGTTTTTCTTTTACAACATATATTATGCAATGCCGTTGTTTTTTGTTTTTTTGCAATTGGATATCAATAGTTATCAAAGGCACACGGGATATAGGCTATACATTGTATTTTTTAAATGCTATTGGACTACAGCTTTCATCCCATTTAATACACAATAGAAGAACCCTAAACATAATTCTTTATTAATAAATCAATATATCGTCCTTCTAATACCAAGCGTTCTCTCGGTATGCTGTTTTGGAGTAATACATCCTATCAAAATGTTTAGCAGTTTGAAAAATCCTAGTTATGTTTTTATATTTGTTATTAGCAGATGCAGCCAGGTAGACCTACTGTATACACTCACTCGGTCTGACAGAAACAAACTGTATGTACCCCGCTGAATGCAACATGTGCGTGTAGAATATCTAGCAAAAGATAGCAAAATAATAGAATTTATCTACACAATGTTCTTCGAAAATTATTGGATTGGATTTATATGATAATGTAGGCCTAATATCTACAGAATTTTTGACATATAGATCTTTCAAGCTCACTGGGCTATGCCAGGAAAGAAAAAAACGTAATCGTGAAAATAGCTTTTTGTAGATGTTGATTAGCCTATACAGTTTACATTTTAATTATATAGAATACTTTCATCATTGTTTTTTGGAAAATACAAATGCCGGGTAAAACGCCAAAAGCCCGGGCTATAGAGGTGGTATTATTAGAGGGTTGGTGTTGTTAAATAGCATCCAATGGCAGTTTTATAGGTGAATCATAAAATACACTTGGGCTTTACAGCACACAGTGTGTTTGTGAGTGTGTGTGTGTGTGTGTGTGTGTGTGTGTGTGTGTGTGTGTGTGTGTGTGTGTGTGTGCCTGTGATTTGTTTTAAGATAAAAAAATAGGCTGCTTGCACAATTAAAATCAGTCTTTATTTACATATGCCACCTTTCTCCTAAAGTGGACAGGTATTAACTGCCATCCTTTTGATGTGTAGCCCATATATTCATTTAAAAAAATATGATTCATGTCTTAAAACAGGCTAAATATTTTATCCTACTAGAACAACACCACACAAACATATCTTCGAGTACAAATGTTTACAAATTAAGCATGCCTCAAGTTAACAGTTATTTCAACACATTAAGTTTGTATCTCTCTACATGTTAAATCTATTGGAGCAGAATGCTAACAGAGAAAATAGCATATAGGCTATAGAAAATATTCCTAATTTATTGTAAATAAAGTGATTAACCGTCTATTTCTTTCGGAATGAGGTAAATAAGATAAATATGTTGTATGTGCTGACAGAAAATGGCATCTTATACTGTTAACCTATGTTTGTCATGTTTATAGATTTTGTTTAGTTATCGTGCTGAGTTCTTGTGCTAGAAGTGTTTTATGTTGTCAATCTTTGTAGCTATGGAACATAATCCTATGCTGTGTTACGTTTGTTTGTGAATATTACAGTAAACTAAGGACTGTTTATAAACCCATGATGATTTTCAGTGGCAAATGTACTGATGCATAATGCTTGGACACTTAATTGTTGTTTTTCTCATTGGTAAAATTTAGCGATATACTAGGCCTGTTAGGATTTACATTTTCAGTTGTAACCTGCATACAAAATACAAGATACACGTAGGCTACTTTAAACATACCTTAAGGACAAGGATTCATTATTTTAACCTTTAAAGTTTCAAAATATGACAGCAGCCTTTGTTGGCTATTCATATGCTGGCATGAGCAGCCTATAACCAGATTCTTAGACAAAATTATGATCTAGCCTACTGCTTCTAGTCACTTGAGCTGACGTAATCTTTAGACCAACGAGCCAATTAACAGCCCCAGGTGTCGCCATTTTTTTTTAATTTTAATTCAAACAATTGTTTAGGAAGTGGCCCTATCGTTGACCTATAGGCGTCGCCAGAGACGCTATTTCATATTAACCTGCCCTCTAAAATATTTGTCGATGGTCCAACTAATTTTGCCACCGCTTAAATGTTTCCTTCCTATTTCTCTTTTCTGTATTGTTACTTTGTGCTTTGGCACTGCAGATGCTGGATTCGTATTAAAACAGTTTACACGAAAGTCATGTGACGTTTTCATGTTATTGTTGCTCTACCATGTTGGCATTTTTTGAACGATGCCGATTATGCATTGCAGATAGCTAAATATATCGCAAGAATCTATCAATATATTTTTATATTTGAGTAAAATTGCGAAAGCAGGACTCGGATAGGTTCAGCTCGCTCTTCCCTATGCCTATATTCTTTTAGACATAGCCTTACTGAACATCGTTTCACCTCAGCAGGGAAAGAGAATCAAATAGGCCAGCATGTGTTTAAAATATGTCTGCATTTATCTCTGGATTGCACACTGACTGAGGCTTGAACGAGCTGGCGTCTGTTTGGCTGCAACACCAAACGACTGTCAATAACTCATAAACGCCCACGCCACTCACGCACTCACGCAATATACACTGCAAGCAGACAATCTGCTGTGATCTGAGTGCCTTAGAAAGCCTAATCATCCACCCATTAATGCATTTCTTCTGTGGCTTCTGTGGATATATTGAATGTTCTTTGACTGTTTTGTTCTTTGCCAGATAGTTTACAATATGCTGTTGTACCAACTACGTAGTTCGTTTTTCCGTATTAGGCTATACTATTAATTATAGCGTCAGTAGGTTATGTGTCTTAGTAGTAGTTGCCGTAGTAGTTGTTAACTGTATTAATTGTAGAGCAGTACAAGTAGTTGAAAAAGACAATTGCAGTACAACAGATATAGGCTGGACAACTTGAATTAGAATATCTTGTGTTCAATTATAGCATGTTCAACAATCTGCATATATAGGCATAATCAATTCCAGATATAACAAAATACAGATAGCGGTTATGTAACTTTAACATAGTAACCGTTCTAGTCTTGGTATAGGCTAACTATGGCATTGTTAAATAGTGGCATAATGCTAATAAGTGTAATTACGTTAAGTAATTAAGTAAGAAGACAATTATGTAAATAAGTAAGTAATTAAGTATGTAAACTTGTTTAGATCACTTTTCATCCAAGTGTTTACTTACTACAGTAATGGAAACACAATGCAAATGAACAGCACATTATATGCAATACACTAAGAAACACAATAGAAACATATGTGCAGAATAGGAGCAAAGAGATTTAGCAAAAACTTGTTTGAGCAGGTATGTCTTTAGTAGCTTTATGAAGGGAGCCAAAGGAAACAGCAAACCTTAAGTGTAGGCAGAGCACTGGGGTTCAAGTGCTATGGCCTCACAGGATCCAATCCAATGGTTGTTCCCGAAAGTGTTCCTATACACTTTAATTAAATACAATATTATAAGGTTTCTCACATGGACCAGAGCAGAAAAGTGAGGCAAACTAATTCATATAACAAATAAATAGTATAGTCAATCACATAGGTATCACATAACATAAGTGCAGCATAAAGCAGCAGCAGTAGTACCATCACAAATTAGATGGCCAATACATCACCACAAATAGGGAAGGTTTATAAAACACCATGATATTGTTAAAATGTGGACAATTAGTATAGTTTTTTTCTTTTGTAGGTTTTAAACATGGAACATGGAACCAGTGTCATGCATTGTGTATTGTGTAAATTGGACATAACACTTATTTGGGCTTCTGGAACTTCAGATCACAGCGGGAATATGCTTTCATATGATGTACAACAGTAAATCAAGCCACAGCAAATGTTAGGTGCATAACACAACATTTTATGTAACACTGATAGAAAATCCTTCTATTCCTTTTACATTGAAGTGCTGTGTAAGCAATGGGGGTCCTATAGTTTGAACAAACTAAAATCATACTCTCACCGATATTGCATTTAAATACACCGTATCTGCTAGAGTTAATGAAACTTGTGATCTCAACCAACACAGCCTATGTCATTATTAACAAATTGCGCATGCAGGTGGCTTTGTCAAATAATAATTGCAATTAAAATGTCCTGATTGACACATCATTTCAATTTTTGTTACACTTACAATACTACTATGTGATGCAACCTTAATCTCAACCCCCAGTGAACATATACATCGCAGTAGAGCTTTTTAATGATATTTTAGCGTTGAACCATATATATATGCTCAATGCGTTTGATCATGCTATCAGCTATCTGACATGTGACTAAAGTTCTTCTGGAAAGCAGATTTAAATAAGAAATCGAACCCTATTTTCCTACATATGCGTCTGCTCACAAAATAAAATTTCAACAGAGAAGAACCCATTTCATGATTTAGCTGTGGGTGACGTAGCCTATCTAAAAATGGCAGCCTCACGCGCCATCACACACCAATTTCACCCTCCATTCTTCTGTCGTATGGGGTTGGGCATACTAATTCATGCGAAGTATGATTTGACTAATTATGAAATGCTTTACACTTGCCGATTATTATATGTAGGTATTTTTGAAGGTATTCTTAGAATCCTACTAAACAATTATTCTAGCGATTTGCGTCAAATCGGTATCATTACAGTCATATTTCGGTAATCGAAAATCCTTGTAGTCATCTATTCGGAGACAAACAGGAGACAAAATATTAAAAGATGTTGCAAAAAAAAGGAAGACGTCCTCGAAGCTACACAAACGTAATGTGGAATACAGCTGAGCGTCAATTGGAAGAGTTGCTGAGGTTCCCAGCAAATCTGGGTTTGGAGTGGCTCTGCAGAGATCAGCCATTCTGGACCAATTAACGACTGGATTTTGATCCTCATGCCAAAAGCCACTGTCTGCACAGCAGATGTCAAAGACGACACTGACGTCTCTTCTTATTCTAGAGATGTAACACTGTTAGACAAATCAAAGAAAGGACGTGCATCATTCTCATTTTTAGTCTATTATCTGCACAAAAATGGCAGACATGGTGAGACAAATAACCTAATAAAAACAAATAGCCTGTAATAGCCAATTCAAATAGCCTACATTGTTACAGGCGCAATAACCAATTTTAAAACTACTGCATAAAACTCTTGCTAAAATCCCTAATTATTGTTTAGCCTATAGGCTTAATTGTAAGCCCTGATGTCTAGGCACGCTCTTGAGACAGCATATCGGTCAAAAGAGGATATCGGGCTTTACAATATCAATAGTTGTCCGTTTTGGCCAATCTTTTCCCAATGTCCAGTCTATATGCGTGCGAGCTTTTACTCTTCAAGAGAGTTGTTTTGTCTTCTATGTTGAGAGACGGATGCGAACAGCACTAGAGAGAGGAAGTGGTGCGTGAGCTGCGGGTCTTGCGCTGAAGTCTGGGGCTCTGGGGAGGGCGAGGGAAGTAGGCTATATGCGGGTGAAAGACGCCGACTGCCGTAAAGAACTGAGGAAGAGAGTAGAGAAAGAATATCCAGAGCTGTGCGCCGCAATAAAAGAATATGATGGCAATAAAAGTTTATAGGGTATAAATTTCTGAAGGTTAAGAACTAAACGGCTGTAAAACAAACACACGGAAAGAAAGAAGGCGGGAAATGAGGAAATATTAGCCTACACGTTTTAAATCCCGCGTGATAAATGTTATTTTATATTTTCATATCGTTGATACATGTTTGAAACAGTGTTAAAACATAACCTATATGGGCCAAAACACAAACATAAGAAACAACTAAATTAATGTTTGATAGGCTACAGGAATGATCACGTTATTAACTTCATATTAAGGAGGATATAAGAGAAAATAATGTGAATATCATTAATAGCCTTACATAGATTCTAAATAATAAATGAAATTAATTGTAGGCTATTTCCTAGACTAAGGACTGCTACAAAGGCAAACATCTGAGCAGGCAATCCCTCCCATGACCAACATTGAGGGCCTGTGCATTTTATTGTTTTGTAGCCTGCAACAACTTTTGTTGTTTACGGTCTCTGCACACATGGGGGTTCTGTCTTTTATCTCTCTCTATGTGTGTGTGTGTGTGTGTGTGTGTGTGTGTGTGTAGCCTACTTCCACATGAGAGGTGAGGCTCTGTGTTGCTGTGTCCTGCCCGACCCTTTCCCCTTTGTTTCACTTCCGAAGCGATGCATCCTTACAGCGGGGTCATAAAACGCCACACAACACACTGTGCCAGTCCGCCAGACGTCTGAGATAGCTGACTCCTATATTGTCGTTTTACAACCCAAAAGCCGCGGTGCAGGGGTTTGTGGCCGCACGGGGTCGGTCTATATAGGGCATTTGGCATGGATTCACACGAGGCACAAAAGATCTGTATTTAAGGTCAGCTACATAGCCTTATAACGTATAAAATACCCTTAGAAATAAATACAATACACAATTTATTCATAAATGTGTATATGTGCGTGAGAGATCAGTAATATTTTCCATCGGTGTTTTGTATTTAATTAAACAGAATTTAAATGTACAGCTTACGTCTTCCGTGGCATGGAGAAGCTGTAAAAGGGCCGAGTGTTTTGGTTTAGGAATGGTGTTTTCGGTGATGTAATGTTATATAGCCTGCATTTCCTGTTCATTTTCTCTTAGGGTATAGATATAAATATAAGGATAGGTGTGATTCCCTTTTGTCTTACGCTGTAGGCGTATACAACATTTTAACTGAGTTAGTGAGCGTCTCTTCATAGCAGAAATATTGCGGAGATCTCCGGACCTTGCAACCTTTACATGGCTACATGAGCCTTTAATGCATTAGACAGAATAGAATCAGTAATTTGCTGAACATCTTTCAACGACAAAACTACTTTATTGGCAGAATCCGTGGAAATAAAACGCCTCCAAACTTATATTTAAGAAGTTTATTTCAACATAGGCTAATCGACTGGTGTAATTGTTTAGTTTCTTAATTATAAAGTAATACTATTAATAATATCATTAATAATAATAATAATAATTTTTTACTTGTATTCTTTTTTTTCTTCTTCTTCTTCCTATTATTATTATTATTATTATTATTATTATTATTATTATTATTATTATTATTAATAATAATAATATTATGTAGTAGTAGTAGTAATAATAATAATAATAATAGTAGTAGTGTTATGGCAATGTTACCCTACCATGAGAAATATAGTAGTAATATTATATATTAAATTATATTTACAGTAGCATCCTAGCATAGTATTTGAGCAGTTACACATAAGTGTTGCCTAAAGCTAGATGGACAAATTAAATACATTTCAATTGTAAGGTTTAAAATATTGTTTTATTGTGTAAATGTATAAGATAATTTTGTGCATAATAATAAATAATGTGTAAATTTTCATAGGCCTATCCATATACATTTTATCCTACTCAAATAAGACTATTTTGTTATATTGTGCTGTACCTAATTAAATACACATTTAAATTCGAATAAAACATAAATTTATATTACAAATCTATATACAAAGTATAAAATAAAATAATACATGTCCCACATTTAGTCATCAACTGTTCAGATGATAAAGACCCTGCCAATTATGACATATAATTAATTACA